>JANJGN010001790.1:12500-107604 GCA_026770705.1 Isurus oxyrinchus | reverse complement strand
GGAACACATTCAGCCCGTCTCGCGTCTGTTACACAGGAACAGGAGGAGGCCATTCAGCCACTCTCGAGTCTGTAACACAGGAACAGGAAGAGGCCATTCAGCTCCTCTCGAGGCTGTTACAGAGGAACAGGAAGAGGCCATTCAGCCCCTCTCGAGGCTGTTACACAGGAACAGGAGGATGCCATTCAGCCACTCTCGAGTCTTTAACACAGGAACAGGAAGAGGCCATTCAGCCCCTCTCGAGGCTGTTACACAGTAACTGGAAGAGGCCATTCAGGCCCTCTCTTGCCTGTTACAGAGGAACAGGAGCAGTCCATTCAGCCCCTCTTGAGCCTGTTGCACAGGTACAGGAATAGCCGATTCAGCCCCTCTCGAGCCTATTACACAGGAACAGGAAGAGATCATTCTGCCTCTCTCGAGCCTGTTAAACATGAACAGGAAGAGGCCATTCAGCCCCTCTTTAGCCTTTTACACAGGAACTGGAGGAGGCCATTCAGCCCCTCTCCAGGCAGTTACACAGGAACAGGAGGAGGCCATTCAGCCCCTCCCAAGCATGTTGCACAGGAACAGGAGGAGGCCATTCAGCCCCTCTGGAGTCTGTAACAGAGCAACAGGAAGAGGTCG
The DNA here is from genome assembly GCA_026770705.1 of Isurus oxyrinchus. Classification (NCBI taxonomy): domain Eukaryota; kingdom Metazoa; phylum Chordata; class Chondrichthyes; order Lamniformes; family Lamnidae; genus Isurus; species Isurus oxyrinchus. Next base: position 106,980 of record JANJGN010001790.1, on the reverse strand, counting down.
TCCGCCCCTCTCGAGCCTGTTACACATGAAGAGGAGGAGGCCATTCAGCCCCTCTCGAGCCTTTTACACAGGAACAGGAGGAGGCCATTCAGCCCCTCTCGAGACTGTTACGCAGGAACAGGAGGTGGCCATTCAGCCCCTCTCGAGCCTGTAACACAGGAACCGGAGGAACCCATTCAGCCCCTCTCGAGCCTGTTACACAGGAACCGGAGGAGCCCATTCAGCCCCTCTCGAGACTGTTACACAGGAACAGGAGGAACCCATTCAGCCCCTCTCGAGCCTGTTACACAGGAACCGGAGGAGCCCATTCAGCCCCTCTCGAGACTGTTACACAGGAACAGGAGGAGGCCATTCAGCCCCTCTCGAGCATGTTACACAGGAACAGGAGGAGCCCATTCAGCCCCTCTCGAGTCTGTTACACAGGAACAGGAGGAGGCCATTCAGCCCCTCTCGAGACTGTTACGCAGGAACAGGAGGTGGCCATTCAGCCCCTCTCGAGGCTGTTACACAGGAACCGGAGGAACCCATTCAGCCCCACTCGGGAGGCTGTTACACAGGATGAGGAGGAGGCCATTCAGCCCCTCTCGAGCCTGTAACATAGGAACAGGAAGAGGCCCCATTCAGCCCCTCTCGAGCCTGTTACACAGGAACAGGATGAGGCCCCATTCAGCCCCTCTTGAGCCTGTTGCACAGGAACAGGAGGAGGCCATTCAGCCCCTGTCCAGTCTGTTACACAGGAACACGAGGAGCCCATTCAGCCCCTCTCGAGCCTGTTACACATGAACAGGAGGAGGCCATTCAGCCTCTCTCGAGCCTTTTACCCAGGAACAGGAAGAGTTCATTCAGCCTCTCTCGAGCCTGTTACACATGAACAGGAAGAGGCCATTCAGCCTCTCTCGAGCCATTTACACAGGAACAGGAGGAGGCCATTCAGCCCCTCTCTAGGCAGTTACACAGGAACAGGGAGAAGCCCATTCAGCCCCTCTCGCGTCTGTTACACAGGAACTGGAGGAGGCCATTCAGCCCCTCTCGAGGCAGTTACACAGGAACAGGAGAAGCCCATTCAGCCCCTCTCGCGTCTGTTAAACAGGAACAGGAGGAGGCCATTCAGCCCCTTTCGAGTCTGTAACACAGGAACAGGAAATGGCCATTCAGCCCCTTTCGAGTCTGTAACACAGGAAGAGGAAGAGGCCATTCAGCCCCTTTCGAGTCTGTAACACCGGAACAGGAAGAGGCCATTCAGCCCCTCTCGAGGCTGTTACACAGGAACAGGAGAAGGCCATTCAGCCCCTTTCGAGGCTGTTACACAGGAACAGGAAGACGCCATTCAGCCCCCCTCGAGTCTGTTACACAGGAACAGGAGGAGGCCATTCAGCCCCTCTCGAGCCTATTACACGGGAACAGGAGGAGCCCATTCAGCGCCTTTCGAGCCTTTTACACAGGGACAGGTGGAGGCCATTCAGCCAGTCTCGAGTCTGTAACACAGGAACAGGAAGAGGCCATTCATCTCCTCTAGAGGCTGTTACACAGGAACAGGAAGAGGCCATTCAGCCCACTCTCGAGCAGGTTACACAGGAACAGGTGGAGGCCATTCAGCCCCTATTGAGCCTTTTACAGAGGAACAGTAGGAGTCCATTCAGCCCCTCTCGATCCTGTTACACAGGAACAGTAGGAGTCCATTCAGCCCCTGTCGATCCTGTTATACAGGAACAGGAGGAGGCCATTCAGACCCTCTCGGGCCTGTTAAACATGAACAGGAATAGGCCATTCAGCCACTCTCGAGTCTGTAACACAGGAACAGGAATAGGCCATTCAGCCCCTCTCGAGGCTGTTACACAGGAACAGGAGCTGTCCATTCAGCCCCGCTCGAGCCTGTTGCTCAGGTACAGGAATAGCCCATTCAGCCCCTCTCGAGCCTGTTACACAGGAACAGGAGGAGGGCATTCTGATCCTCTCGCGTCTGTTACACACGAACAGGAAGAGGCCATTCAGCCCCTGTCCCGTCTGTAACACAGGAACAGGAAGAGGCCATTCAGCCCCTCTCAAGGGTGTTACACAGGGACAGGAGGAGGCCATTCAGCCCCTCTCGAGGCTGTTACACAGGAACAGGAAGAGGCCATTCAGCCCCTCTCACATCTGTTACACAGGAACTGGAGGAGGCCATTCAAACACTGTCGAGTCTGTAACACAGGAACAGGAGGAGGTCATTCAGCCCCTCTCGAGGCTGTTACACAGGAACAGGAGGAGGCCACTCAGCCCCTCTCGAGTCTGTTACACAAGAACAGGAAGAGGCCATTCAGCCCCTGTTGAGTCTGTAACACAGGAACAGGAAGAGGCCATTCAGCCCCTCTCGAGGCTGTTAAACAGGAACAGGAAGAGGCCATTCAGACCCTCTCGAGCCTGTTACACAGGAACAGGAGGAGGCCATTCAGCCCCTCTCTAGCCTATTACACAGGAACAGGAGGAGGCCATTCAGCCCCTCTCGAGCCTGTTACACGGGAACAGGAGGAGCCCATTCAGCGCCTTTCGAGTCTGTACACAGGTTCAGGAGGAGGCCATTCAGCCCCTCTCGATCCTGTTACACAGGATCTGGAGGAGGCCATTCAGCCCCTCTTGAGCCTGTTAAACAGGAACTGGAGGATCCCGTTCAGCCCCTCTCGAGCCTTTTACACAGGAACAGGAGGAGGCCATTCAGCCCCTCTCGAGGCTGTTACACAGGAACAGGAAGAGGCCATTCAGACCCTCTCGAGCCTGTTACACATGAACAGGAGGAGGCCTTTCAGCCCCTCTCGAGCATTTTACACAGGAACAGCAGGAGGCCATTCAGCCCCTCTAGGGCTTGTTACCCAGGAACAGGAGGAGGCCATTCATCCCCTCTCGAGCCTGTTACACGGGAACAGGAGGAGCCCATTCAGCGCATTTCGAGTCTGTGCACACGTTCAGGAGGAGGCCATTCAGCCCCTCTTGAGCCTGTTAAACAGGAAATGGAGGAGGCCATTCAGCCCCTTCCGAGCATGTTGCACAGGAACAGGAGGAGGCCATTCAGCCCCTCTCGAGCACGTTACACAGGGACAGGAGGAGCCCATTCAGCCCATCTCTCACCTGTTACACAGGAACAGGAGGAGTCCATTCAGCCCTCTCCAGCCTGTTACACAGGAACAGGAGGAGGCCATTCAGCCCCTCTCGAGCATGTTACACAGGAACAGGAGGAGCCCATTCAGCCCGTCTCAAGTCTGTTACACAGGAACAGGAGGAGGCCATTTTGCCACTCTCGAGTCTGTAACACAGGAACAGGAAGAGGCCATTCAGCCCCTCTCGAGGCTGTTACACAGTAACTGGAAGAGGCCATTCAGCCCCTCTCAGGCCTTGTTACAGACGAACAGGAGCAGTCCATTCAGCCACTCTTGAGCCTGTTGCACAGGTACAGGAGGAAGCCATTCTGCCCCTCTCGAGGCTGTTACACAGGAACAGGAGGAAGCCATTCTGCCCCTCTCGAGCCTGTTACACATGAACAGGAAGAGGCCATTCAGCCCCTCTTGAGCCTTTTACACAGGAACTGGAGGAGGCCATTCAGCCCCTCTCGAGGCAGTTACACAGGAACAGGAGAGGCCAATTCAGCCCCTCTCACGTCTGTTACACAAGAACAGGATTCGGCCATTCAGCCCCTGTCGAGTCTGTAACACAGGAACAGGAGGAGGCCATTCAGACCCTCCCGATCATGTTGCACAGGAACAGGAGGAGGCCATTCAGCCCCTCTCCTGTATGTAACAGAGGAACAGGAGGGGGCCATCTGCCCCTCTCGAGCCTGTTACACAGGAACAGGAGGAGGCCATTCAGCCCCTCTCGAGCATGTTGCACAGGAACAGGAGGAGGCCATTCAGCCCCTCTCGAGCATGTTACACAGGAACAGGAGGAACACATTCAGCCCGTCTCGCGTCTGTTACACAGGAACAGGAGGAGGCCATTCAGCCACTCTCGAGTCTGTAACACAGGAACAGGAAGAGGCCATTCAGCTCCTCTCGAGGCTGTTACAGAGGAACAGGAAGAGGCCATCAGCCCCTCTCGAGGCTGTTACACAGGAACAGGAGGATGCCATTCAGCCACTCTCGAGTCTTTAACACAGGAACAGGAAGAGGCCATTCAGCCCCTCTCGAGGCTGTTACACAGTAACTGGAAGAGGCCATTCAGGCCCTCTCTTGCCTGTTACAGAGGAACAGGAGCAGTCCATTCAGCCCCTCTTGAGCCTGTTGCACAGGTACAGGAATAGCCGATTCAGCCCCTCTCGAGCCTATTACACAGGAACAGGAAGAGATCATTCTGCCTCTCTCGAGCCTGTTAAACATGAACAGGAAGAGGCCATTCAGCCCCTCTTTAGCCTTTACACAGGAACTGGAGGAGGCCATTCAGCCCCTCTCCAGGCAGTTACACAGGAACAGGAGGAGGCCATTCAGCCCCTCCCAAGCATGTTGCACAGGAACAGGAGGAGGCCATTCAGCCCCTCTGGAGTCTGTAACAGAGCAACAGGAAGAGGTCGTCCGCCCCTCTCGAGCCTGTTACACATGAAGAGGAGGAGGCCATTCAGCCCCTCTCGAGCCTTTTACACAGGAACAGGAGGAGGCCATTCAGCCCCTCTCGAGACTGTTACGCAGGAACAGGAGGTGGCCATTCAGCCCCTCTCGAGCCTGTAACACAGGAACCGGAGGAACCCATTCAGCCCCTCTCGAGCCTGTTACACAGGAACCGGAGGAGCCCATTCAGCCCCTCTCGAGACTGTTACACAGGAACAGGAGGAACCCATTCAGCCCCTCTCGAGCCTGTTACACAGGAACCGGAGGAGCCCATTCAGCCCCTCTCGAGACTGTTACACAGGAACAGGAGGAGGCCATTCAGCCCCTCTCGAGCATGTTACACAGGAACAGGAGGAGCCCATTCAGCCCCTCTCGAGTCTGTTACACAGGAACAGGAGGAGGCCATTTCCTTCCCCCCCCAGCCCCTCTCGAGACTGTTACGCAGGAACAGGAGGTGGCCATTCAGCCCCTCTCGAGGCTGTTACACAGGAACCGGAGGAACCCATTCAGCCCCACTCGGGAGGCTGTTACACAGGATGAGGAGGAGGCCATTCAGCCCCTCTCGAGCCTGTAACATAGGAACAGGAAGAGGCCCCATTCAGCCCCTCTCGAGCCTGTTACACAGGAACAGGATGAGGCCCCATTCAGCCCCTCTTGAGCCTGTTGCACAGGAACAGGAGGAGGCCATTCAGCCCCTGTCCAGTCTGTTACACAGGAACACGAGGAGCCCATTCAGCCCCTCTCGAGCCTGTTACACATGAACAGGAGGAGGCCATTCAGCCTCTCTCGAGCCTTTTACCCAGGAACAGGAAGAGTTCATTCAGCCTCTCTCGAGCCTGTTACACATGAACAGGAAGAGGCCATTCAGCCTCTCTCGAGCCATTTACACAGGAACAGGAGGAGGCCATTCAGCCCCTCTCTAGGCAGTTACACAGGAACAGGAGAAGCCCATTCAGCCCCTCTCGCGTCTGTTACACAGGAACTGGAGGAGGCCATTCAGCCCCTCTCGAGGCAGTTACACAGGAACAGGAGAAGCCCATTCAGCCCCTCTCGCGTCTGTTAAACAGGAACAGGAGGAGGCCATTCAGCCCCTTTCGAGTCTGTAACACAGGAACAGGAAATGGCCATTCAGCCCCTTTCGAGTCTGTAACACAGGAAGAGGAAGAGGCCATTCAGCCCCTTTCGAGTCTGTAACACCGGAACAGGAAGAGGCCATTCAGCCCCTCTCGAGGCTGTTACACAGGAACAGGAGGAGGCCATTCAGCCCCTTTCGAGGCTGTTACACAGGAACAGGAAGACGCCATTCAGCCCCCCTCGAGTCTGTTACACAGGAACAGGAGGAGGCCATTCAGCCCCTCTCTAGCATATTACACAGGAACAGGAGGTGGCCATTCAGCCCCTCTCGAGCCTGTTACACGGGAACAGGAGGAGCCCATTCAGCGCCTTTCGAGTCTGTACACAGGTTCAGGAGGAGGCCATTCAGCCCCTCTCGATCCTGTTACACAGGATCTGGAGGAGGCCATTCTGCCCCTCTTGAGCCTGTTAAACAGGAACTGGAGGATCCCGTTCAGCCCCTCTCGAGCCTTTTACACAGGAACAGGAGGAGGCCATTCAGCCCCTCTCGAGGCTGTTACACAGGAACAGGAAGAGGCCATTCAGACCCTCTCGAGCCTGTTACACATGAACAGGAGGAGGCCTTTCAGCCCCTCTCGAGCATTTTACACAGGAACAGCAGGAGGCCATTCAGCCCCTCTAGGGCTTGTTACCCCAGGAACAGGAGGAGGCCATTCATCCCCTCTCGAGCCTGTTACACGGGAACAGGAGGAGCCCATTCAGCGCATTTCGAGTCTGTGCACACGTTCAGGAGGAGGCCATTCAGCCCCTCTTGAGCCTGTTAAACAGGAAATGGAGGAGGCCATTCAGCCCCTTCCGAGCATGTTGCACAGGAACAGGAGGAGGCCATTCAGCCCCTCTCGAGCACGTTACACAGGGACAGGAGGAGCCCATTCAGCCCATCTCTCACCTGTTACACAGGAACAGGAGGAGTCCATTCAGCCCCTCTCCAGCCTGTTACACAGGAACAGGAGGAGGCCATTCAGCCCCTCTCGAGCATGTTACACAGGAACAGGAGGAGCCCATTCAGCCCGTCTCAAGTCTGTTACACAGGAACAGGAGGAGGCCATTTTGCCACTCTCGAGTCTGTAACACAGGAACAGGAAGAGGCCATTCAGCCCCTCTCGAGGCTGTTACACAGTAACTGGAAGAGGCCATTCAGTCCCTCTCAGGCCTGTTACAGACGAACAGGAGCAGTCCATTCAGCCACTCTTGAGCCTGTTGCACAGGTACAGGAGGAAGCCATTCTGCCCCTCTCGAGGCTGTTACACAGGAACAGGAGGAAGCCATTCTGCCCCTCTCGAGCCTGTTACACATGAACAGGAAGAGGCCATTCAGCCCCTCTTGAGCCTTTTACACAGGAACTGGAGGAGGCCATTCAGCCCCTCTCGAGGCAGTTACACAGGAACAGGAGAGGCCAATTCAGCCCCTCTCGCGTCTGTTACACAAGAACAGGATTCGGCCATTCAGCCCCTGTCGAGTCTGTAACACAGGAACAGGAGGAGGCCATTCAGACCCTCCCGATCATGTTGCACAGGAACAGGAGGAGGCCATTCAGCCCCTCTCCTGTATGTAACAGAGGAACAGGAGGGGGCCATCTGCCCCTCTCGAGCCTGTTACACAGGAACAGGAGGAGGCCATTCAGCCCCTCTCGAGCATGTTGCACAGGAACAGGAGGAGGCCATTCAGCCCCTCTCGAGCATGTTACACAGGAACAGGAGGAACACATTCAGCCCGTCTCGCGTCTGTTACACAGGAACAGGAGGAGGCCATTCAGCCACTCTCGAGTCTGTAACACAGGAACAGGAAGAGGCCATTCAGCTCCTCTCGAGGCTGTTACAGAGGAACAGGAAGAGGCCATTCAGCCCCTCTCGAGGCTGTTACACAGGAACAGGAGGATGCCATTCAGCCACTCTCGAGTCTTTAACACAGGAACAGGAAGAGGCCATTCAGCCCCTCTCGAGGCTGTTACACAGTAACTGGAAGAGGCCATTCAGGCCCTCTCTTGCCTGTTACAGAGGAACAGGAGCAGTCCATTCAGCCCCTCTTGAGCCTGTTGCACAGGTACAGGAATAGCCGATTCAGCCCCTCTCGAGCCTATTACACAGGAACAGGAAGAGATCATTCTGCCTCTCTCGAGCCTGTTAAACATGAACAGGAAGAGGCCATTCAGCCCCTCTTTAGCCTTTTACACAGGAACTGGAGGAGGCCATTCAGCCCCTCTCCAGGCAGTTACACAGGAACAGGAGGAGGCCATTCAGCCCCTCCCAAGCATGTTGCACAGGAACAGGAGGAGGCCATTCAGCCCCTCTGGAGTCTGTAACAGAGCAACAGGAAGAGGTCGTCCGCCCCTCTCGAGCCTGTTACACATGAAGAGGAGGAGGCCATTCAGCCCCTCTCGAGCCTTTTACACAGGAACAGGAGGAGGCCATTCAGCCCCTCTCGAGACTGTTACGCAGGAACAGGAGGTGGCCATTCAGCCCCTCTCGAGCCTGTAACACAGGAACCGGAGGAACCCATTCAGCCCCTCTCGAGCCTGTTACACAGGAACCGGAGGAGCCCATTCAGCCCCTCTCGAGACTGTTACACAGGAACAGGAGGAACCCATTCAGCCCCTCTCGAGCCTGTTACACAGGAACCGGAGGAGCCCATTCAGCCCCTCTCGAGACTGTTACACAGGAACAGGAGGAGGCCATTCAGCCCCTCTCGAGCATGTTACACAGGAACAGGAGGAGCCCATTCAGCCCCTCTCGAGTCTGTTACACAGGAACAGGAGGAGGCCATTCAGCCCCTCTCGAGACTGTTACGCAGGAACAGGAGGTGGCCATTCAGCCCCTCTCGAGGCTGTTACACAGGAACCGGAGGAACCCATTCAGCCCCTCTCGAGGCAGTTACACAGGAACAGGAAGAGGCCATTCAGCCCCTTTCGAGTCTGTAAAACAGGAACAAGAAGAGGCCATTCAGCCCCTCTCGAGGCTGTTACACAGGAACAGGAAGAGGGCATTCAGTCCCTGTCGAGTCTGTAACACAGGAACAGGAAGAGGCCATTCAGCCCCTTTCGAGTCTGTAAAACAGGAACAAGAAGAGGCCATTCAGCCCCTCTCGAGGCTGTTACACAGGAACAGGAAGAGGCCATTCATCCCCTCTCGAGCCTGTTACACAGGAACAGGAGGAGGCCATTCAGCCCCTCTTTAGCCTGTTATACGGGAACAGGAGGAGCCCATTCAGCGCCTTTCGAGTCTGTACACAGGTTCAGGAGGAGGCCATTCAGCCCCTCTCGAGCCTTTTACACAGGAAAAGGAGGAGGCCATTCAGCCCCTCTCGAGGCTGTTACCCAGGAACAGGAAGAGTTCATTCAGCCCCTCTCGAGCCTGTTACACATGAACAGGAAGAGGCCATTCAGCCTCTCTCGAGGCTGTTAAACAGGAACAGGAAGAGGCCCCATTCAGCCCCTCTCGAATCTGTTACACAGGAACAGGCGGAGGCCATTCAGCCCCTCTCGAGGCTGTTACGCAGGAACAGGAGGAGGCCATTCAGCCCCTTTCGAGGCTGTTACACAGGAACATGAAGAGGCCATTCAGCCCCTCTCGAATCTGTTACACAGGTACAGGCGGAGGCCATTCAGCCCCTCTCGAGGCTGTTACCCTGGAACAGGAGGATGCCATTCAGCCCCTCTCGAGTCTGTTACAAAGGAACAGGCGGAGGCCATTCAGCCCCTCTCGAGGCTGTTACTCAGGAACAGGAGGAGGCCATTCAGCCCCTCTCGAGGCTGATACACAGGAAAAGGAAGAGGCCTTTCAGCCCCTCTCGATGCTGTTACAGTGGAACAGGAGGAGTCCATTCAGCCCCTCTCGAGCCTGTTAAACAGGAAGAGGAGGAGGCCATTCAGCCCCTCTCGAGCCTGTAACATAGGAACAGGAAGAGGCCCCATTCAGCCCCTCTCGAGCCTGTTACACAGGAACAGGAGGAGGCAATTCATCGCATCTCGAGCCTGTTACACATGAACAGGCGGAGGCCATTCAGCCCCTCTTGAGTCTGTTACAGAGGAACAGGTGGGGGCCATTCAGCCCATTTAGAGCCTGTTACACAACAACAGGAGGAGGCCATTCAGCTCCTCTTGAGCCTGTTACACAGGAACAGGAGGAGGCCACACAGCACCTCTCGAGCCTGTTGCACAGGAACAGGTAGAGTTCATTCAGCCCCTCTCGAGCCTGTTACACATGAACAGGAAGAGGCCATTCAGCCTCTCTCGAGCCTTTTACAAAGAAACTGGAGGAGGCCATTCAGCCCCACTCTAGGCAGTTACACAGGAACAGGAGGAGGCCATTCAGCCGCTGTCGAGTCTGTAAAACAGGAACAGGAAGAGGCCATTCAGCCCCTTTCGAGTCTGTAACACAGGAACAGGAAGATGCCATTCAGCCCCACTCGCGGCTATTACACAGGAAAAGGATGAGGCCATTCAGCCCCTATCGAGGCTGTTACACAGGAACAGGAGGTTGCCATTCAGCCCCTCTCGAGCTTATTACACAGGAACAGGAGGAGGCCTTTCAGCCCCTCTCGAGCCTGTTACATGGGAACAGGAGGAGCCCATTCAGCGCGTTTCGAGCCTTTTACACAGGAACAAGTGGAGGCCATTCAGCCAGTCTCGAGTCTGCAACACAGGAACAGGAAGAGGCCATTCAGCCCATCTCGAGCAGGTTACACAGGAACAGGTGGAGGCCATTCAGCCCATCTCGAGCAGGTTACACAGGAACAGGTGGAGGCCATTCAGCCCCTATTGAGCCTTTTACAGAGGAACAGTAGGAGTCCATTCAGCCCCTCTCGATCCTGTTACACAGGAGCAGGAGGAGGCCATTCAGCCACTCTCGAGTCTGTAACACAGGAACAGGAAGAGGCCATTCAGCCCCTCTCGAGGCTGTTACACAGTAACTGGAAGAGGCCATTCAGCCCCTCTCAGTCCTGTTATAGAGGAACAGGAGCTGTCCATTCAGCCCCGCTCGAGCCAGTTGCACAGGTACAGGAATAGCCCATTCAGCCCCTCTCGAGCCTGTAACACAGGAACAGGTGGAGGCCATTCTGCCCCTCTCGAGCCTGTTACACAGGAACAGGAGGGGGCCATTCAGCCCCTCTCGAGCCTTTTACACAGGAACTGAAGTAGGCCATTCAGCCCCTCTCGAGGCAGTTACACAGGAACAGGAGGAGCCCATTCAGCCCCTCTCGCGTCTGTTACACAGGAACAGGAGGAGGCCATTCTGCCCCTGTCGAGTCTGTAACACAGGAACAGGAGGAGGCCATTCAGCCCCTCTCGAGGGTGTTACACAGGGACAGGAGGAGGCCATTCAGCCCCTCTCGAGGCTGTTACACAGGAACAGGAAGAGGCCATTTAGCCCCTGTCGAGTCTGTAACACAGGAACAGGAAGAGGCCATTCAGCCACTCTCGAGGCTGTTACACAGGAGCAGGAGGAGGCCATTCAGCCACTCTCGAGTCTGTAACACAGGAACAGGAAGAGGCCATTCAGCCCCTCTCGAGGCTGTTACACAGTAACTGGAAGAGGCCATTCAGCCCCTCTCAGTCCTGTTATAGAGGAACAGGAGCTGTCCATTCAGCCCCGCTCGAGCCAGTTGCACAGGTACAGGAATAGCCCATTCAGCCCCTCTCGAGCCTGTAACACAGGAACAGGTGGAGGCCATTCTGCCCCTCTCGAGCCTGTTACACAGGAACAGGAGGGGGCCATTCAGCCCCTCTCGAGCCTTTTACACAGGAACTGAAGTAGGCCATTCAGCCCCTCTCGAGGCAGTTACACAGGAACAGGAGGAGCCCATTCAGCCCCTCTCGCGTCTGTTACACAGGAACAGGAGGAGGCCATTCTGCCCCTGTCGAGTCTGTAACACAGGAACAGGAGGAGGCCATTCAGCCCCTCTCGAGGGTGTTACACAGGGACAGGAGGAGGCCATTCAGCCCCTCTCGAGGCTGTTACACAGGAACAGGAAGAGGCCATTTAGCCCCTGTCGAGTCTGTAACACAGGAACAGGAAGAGGCCATTCAGCCACTCTCGAGGCTGTTACACAGGAACAGGAGGATGCGATTCAGCTCCTCTTGAGGCTGTTACACAAGAACACGAAGAGGCCATTCAGCCCTTGTCGAGTCTGTAACACAGGAACAGGAAGACGCCATTCAGCCCCTCTCCAGGCTGTTACACAGGAACAGGAGGAGGCCATTCAGCCCCTCTCGAGCATGTTACACAGGAACAGGAGGAGCCCATTCAGCCCCTCTCGAGCATGTTACACAGTAACTGGAAGAGGCCATTCAGCCCCTCTCAGGCCTGTTACAGAGGAACAGGAGCAGTCCATTCAGCCACTCTTGAGCCTGTTGCACATGTACAGGAATAGCCCATTCAGCCCCTCTCGAGCCTGTTACACAGGAACAGGAGGAAGCCAATCTGCCCCTCTCGAGCCTGTTACACATGAACAGGAAGAGGCCATTCAGCCCCTCTTGAGGCTTTTACACAGGAACTGGAGGAGGCCATTCAGCCCCTCTTGAGGCAGTTACACAGGAACAGGAGAGGCCTATTCAGCCCCTCTCGCGTCTGTTACAGAAGAACAGGAGGAGGCCATTCAGCCCCTGTCGAGTCTGTAACACAGGAACAGGAAGAGGCCATTCAGCCCCTCTCGAGGCTGTTACGCAGGAACAGGAGGAGGCCATTCAGCCCCTCCCGAGCATGTTGCACAGGAACAGGAGGAGGCCATTCAGCCCATCTCGTGTATGTAACAGAGGAACAGGAGGGGGCCATCTGCCCCTCTCGAGCCTGTTACACAGGAACAGGAGGAGACCATTCAGCCCCGAAAGAGCCTTTTACACAGGAACAGCAGGAGGCCATTCAGCCCATCTCGAGCTTGTTACATATGAACAGGAGGAGGTCATTCAGCCCCTCTCGAGCCTTTTACACAGGAACAGGAGGTGGCCATTTAGCCCCTCTCGAGCCTCTTACGCAGGAACAGGAGCAGGCCATTCAGCCCCTCTCGAGCCTGTTACACGGGAACAGGAGGAGCCCATTCAGCACCTCTCGAGCCTGTTACTCAGGAAAAGGAAGAGGCCATTCAGCCCCTCTCAAGACTGTTACACAGGAACAGGAGGAGGCCATTCAGCCCCTCTCAAGACTGTTACACAGGAACAGGAGGAGGCCATTCAGCCCCTCTCGCGTCTGTTACACAGGAACAGGAGAAGCCCATTCAGCCCCTCTTGAGCCTGTTACACAGGAACAGGAAGAGGCCATTCAGCCCCTCTCGAGGCTGTTACACAGGAACAGGAGGAGGCCATTCAGCCCCTTTCGAGGCTGTTACACAGGAACAGGAAGAGGCCATTCAGCCCCTGTCGAGTCTGTAACACAGGAACAGGAAGAGGCCATTCAGCCCCTCTCGAGGCTGTTACACAGGAACAGGAGGAGGCCATTCAGCCCCTCTCGTGTATGTAACAGAGGAACAGGAGGGGGCCATCTGCCCCTCTCGAGCCTGTTACACAGGAAGAGGAGGAGGCCATTCATCCACTATTGAGCCTTTTACACAGGAACAGCACGAGGCCATTCAGCCCATCTTGAGCTTGTTACACATGAACAGGAGGAGGTCATTCAGGCCCTCTCGAGCCTGTTACACGGGAACAGGAGGAGCCCATTCAGCGCCTCTCGTGTCTGTGCACAGGTTCAGGAGGAGGCCATTCAGCCCCTCTTGTGCCTGTTAAACAGGAACTGGAGGACGCCATTCAGCCCCTTCCTGCATGTTGCACAGGAACAGGAGGAGGCCATTCAGCCCCTCTCGAGCCTGTAAAACAGGAACAGGAGGAGTCCATTCAGCTCCTCTCGAGCCGATTAAACAGGAACTGGAGGAGGCCATTCGGCCCCTCTCAATACTGTTACAGTAGAACAGGAGGAGGCCATTCAGCACCTATTGAGCCTGTTACACATGAACAGGAGGAGGCCATTCAGCCCCTCTCGAGCCTGTTACACAGGAACAGGAGGAACCCATTCAGCCCCTCTCGAGGCTGTTAAACATGAACAGGAGGAGGCCATTCAGACCCTCTCGAGCCTGTTACACATGAACAGGAGGCCATTCAGCCCCTCTCACGCCTTTTACGAAGGAACAACAGGAGGCCATTCAGCCCCTCTCAAACATTTTACACAGGAAGAGGAGGAGGCCATTCAGCCCCTCTCGAGCCTGTAAAACAGGAACAAGAGGAGGAAATTCAGCCCCTTCCGAGCATGTTGCACAGGAACAGGAGGAGGCCATTCAGCCCCTCTCGAGTCTGTTACACAGGAATAGGAGGAGGCCATTCAGCCACTCTCGAGGCTGTTACACGGGAACAGGAAGAGGCCATTCAGCCCCCTCGAGCTTGTTAGATTGGAACAGGAGGAGGCCCATTCAGCCCCTCTCGAGCCAGTTACACAGGAGCTGGATGAGGCCATTCAGCCCAATGGAGCCTTTTACACAGGAACAGGAGAAGGCCATTCAGCCACTCTCGAGCCAGTTACACAGGAACAGGAGGAGGCCATTCAGCCCCTCACGATCCTGTTACACAAGAACAGGAGTAGGCCATTCAGCCACTCTCGAGCCAGTTACACAGGAACAGGAGGAGGCCATTCAGCCCCTCTCGAGCCTGTTACACTGGAGCAGGAGGAGGCCTTCAGGCCATCCACAACCTGTTGCACAGGAACAGGAGAAGGCCATTCAGCCCCTCTCGAGCCTGTTACACAGGAACAGGAGGAGGCCATTCAGCCCCTCTCAAACCTGTTATACAGGAACAGGAGGAACCCATTCAGCCCCTCTCGAGGCTGTTACACAGGAACAGGAGGAGGCCATTCAGCCCCTCTCGAGTCTGTTACACAGGAACAGGAGGAGGCCATTCAGCCCCTCTCGAGTCTTTTACACAGGAACAGGAGGAACCCATTCTTCCCCTCTGGTGCCTGTTACACAAAGAGAGGAGGAGGCCATTCAGCCCTTCTTGACGTTGTTATACAGGAACAAGAGGAGGCCATTCAGCACCACTTGACGTAGTTATACAGGAACAAGAGGAGGCCATTCAGTCCCTCTCGATACAGTTAAAGTGGAACAGGAGGAGGCCATTCAGCCCCTTTCGAGCCTGTTACACAGGAACAGGAGGAGGCCTTCAGGCCATCCACAACCTGTTGCACAGGAACAGGAGAAGGCCATTCAGCCCCACTCGAGTCTGTTACACAGGAACAGGAGGAGGCCATTCAGCCCCTCTCAAGTCTGTTACACAGGAACCGGAAGAAAAAATTCAGCCCCTCTCGAGCCTTTTACACAGCAACAGGAGGAATCCATTGAGCCCCTCTCGAGCCTGTCACATAGGAACAGGAGGAGGCCATTCAGCCCCTCTCGAGCCTGTTACACACGAACAGGTAATGGCCATTCAGCCCCTTTTGACCCTGTTACTCAGGTACATGAGGAGACCATTCAGCCCCTCTCGAGCCAGTTACACAGGAACAGGAGGAGGCCATTCAGCCCCTCTCCAACCTGTTACACAGGAACAGTATGAGGCCCATTCAGCCCCTCTCGAGCCAGTTACACAGGAACTGGATGAGGCCATTCAGCACAATGGAGCCTTTTACACAGGAACAGGAGGAGGCCATTCAGCCACTCTCGAGCCCGTTACACAGGAACAGGAGGAGGCCATTCAGCCCCTCACGATCCTGTTACACAAGAACAGGAGGAGGCCATTCAGCCACTCTCGAGCCAGTTACACAGGAACAGGAGGAGGCCATTCAGCCCCTCTCGAGCCTGTTACACTGGAGCAGGAGGAGGCCTTCAGGCCATCCACAACCTGTTGCACAGGAACAGGAGAAGGACATTCAGCCCCTCTCGAGCCTGTTACACAGGAACAGGAGGAGGCCATTCAGCCCTTCTCGATCCTGATTCACAGGAACAGGAGGTGGCCATTCAGCCCCTCTTGATCCTGTTACACAGGAACAGGAGGAGGCCATTCAGCCACTCTCGAGCCAGTTACACAGGAACAAGAGGAGGACAGTCAGCCCCTCTCGACCCTGTTACACTGGAACAGGAGGAGGCCTTTCAGCCCCTCTCGAGCAAGTTACTCAGGAACAGCAGGAGGCCCATTCAGCCACTCTCCAGCCAGTTACACAGGAACAGGAGGAGTCCATTCAGCCCCTCTTGAGCCTGTTACACAGGAACAGGAGGCGGCCATTCAGACCCTCTTGAATCTGTTACACAGGAACAGGCAGAGGCAATTCAGCCCCTCTCGAGTCTGATAACAGGAACAGACAGAGGCCATTCAGCCCCTCTCGTGCCTGTCACACAGGAACAGGAGGAGACCATTCAGCCCCTCTCGAGCCTGAAACACAGGAACAGGAGGAGGCCATTCAGCCCCTCTCGAGCCTGTTACACAGGAACAGGAAGATGCCATTCAGCCCTCTCAAGTCTGTTACACACGAACAGGAGGAGCCCATTCAGCCCCTCTCGACTCAGCCTCTCTCGAGCCTGTTACACAGGAACAGGTCGAGGCCATTCAGCCCCTCTACAGCCTGTTACACAGGAACAGGATGAGGCCATTCAGCCCCGCTCGAGTCTTTTACCTAGGAACAGGAGGAGGCCATTCAGCCCCATTCGAGTCTGTTACACAGGAACAGGAGGAGGCCATTCAGCCTCTCTCAAGTCTGTTACACAGGAACCGGAAGAAACAATTCAGCCCCTCTCGGGCCTTTTACACAGCAACAGGAGGAGTCCATTCAGCCCCTCTCAAGCCTGTCACATAGGAACAGGAGGAGGCCATTCAGCCCCTCTCGAGACTGTTACACACGAACAGGTAATGGCCATTCAGCCCCTTTCGACCCTGTTACTCAGGTACATGAGGAGACCATTCAGCCCCTCTTGAGCCTGTTACACAGGAACAGGAGGAGGCCATTCATTCCCTCTCGAGTCTGTTACACAGGACCAGGAACAGGTCATTCAGCCCCTCTCGAGCCAGTTACACCTGAACAGGAGGAGTCCATTCAGCCCATCTCGAGACTGTTACTCAGGAACAGGAGGTGGCCATTCAGCCCCTCTCTAGACTGTTACACAGGAACAGGAGGAGTCCATTCAGCCCCTCTCCAGCCTGTTGCACAGGCACAGGAGGAGACAATTCAGCCCCTCTCAAGGCTGATACACAGGAGCAGTCGGAGCCCATTCAGCCCCTCTCGAGCCTGTTACACAGGAACAGGAAGAGGCCATTCAGCCCCTCTCGAGCCTGTTACACAGGAACAGGAGGAGGCCATTCAGCCCCTCTCAAACCTGTTATACAGGAACAGGAGGAGGCCATTCAGCCCCTCTTGAACGTGTTACACAGGAACAGGATGAGCCCATTCAGCCCCTCTCGAGGCTGTTACACAGGAATAGGAGGAGCCCATTCAGCCCCTCTCGAGCCTGACCCAAAAGAACAGGAGAAGGCCATTCAGCCCCTCTCGAGCCTGTTACACAGGAACTGGAGGAGGCCATTCAGACCCTCTCGAGCCTGCGACACAGGAACAGGAGGAGACCATTCTGCCAGTGTCGAGCCTGGTACACAGGAACTGGAGGAGGCCATTCAGCCCCTCTCCAGCCAGTTACACAGGAACAGGAAGTGGCCATTCAGCCCCTTTCCAGTCTGTTACACAGGAACAGGAGGAGCCCATTCATGCCCCTCTCAAGCCTGTTACGCAGGAACCGGAGGAGGCCATTCAGCCCCTCCCGGGCCTGTAAAACAGGAACAGGAGGTGGCCATTCAGCCCCTCTCGAGCTTATTACGCAGGAACAGGAGGAGGCCATTCAGCCCCTCTCAAGCCTTTTACACAAGAACAGGAGCAGTCCATTCAGTTCCTCTTGAGCCTTTTGCACAGGAACAGGAGGAGGCCATTCAGCCCCTCTCGAGGCAGTTACACAGGAACAGGAGGAGGCCATTCAGCCCCTCTCCAGCCTGTTACACTGGAACAGGAGGAGCCCATTCAGCCCCTCTCTAGACTGTCACACAGGAATAGGAGGAGGCCATTCAGTCCCTCTCGGGCCTGTAAAACGGGAACAGGAGGAGGCCATTCAGCCCCTCTCGAGTCTTTTACACAGGAACAGGAGAAGGCCATTCAGCCCCTCTCCAGCCTGTTACACAGGAACAGTATGAGGCCCATTCAGCCACTCTCGAGCCAGTTACACAGGAACTGGATGAGGCCATTCAGCCCAATCGAGCCTTTTACACAGGAACAGGAGGAGGCCATTCAGCCCCTCTCGAGTCTGTTACCTAGGAACAGGAGGAGGCCATTCAGCCCCTCTCGAGCCTGTTACACATGAACAGGAAAAGGCCATTCAGCCCCTCTCGAACCTGTTACACAGGAACTGGAGGAGGCCATTCAGCTCCTCTCGAGCCTGTTACACAGGAACTGGAGGAGGCCATTCAGCTCCTCTCGAGCCTGTTACACAGGAACAGGAGGAGGCCATTCAAACCCTCTTGAGCCTGCTACACAGGAACAGGAGGAGGCCATTCAGCGACTCTCGAGCCTTTTACAAAGGAATAGGAGGAGTCCATTTAGCCCCTCTCTAGTCTGTTACACAGGAACAGGAGGAGGCCATTCAGCACCTCTCGAGCATGTTAAACAGGAACAGAGGAGGCCATTCAGCCCATCAATTGCCTGTTACACAGGAACAGGAGTAGGCCATTCAGTCCATTCACAACCTGTTACACTGGAGCAGGAGGAGGCCTTCAGGCCATCCACAATCTGTTACACAGGAACAGGAGAAGGCCTTTCAGCCCTTCTCGATCCTGATTCACAGGAACAGGAGGTGGCCATTCAGCCGCTCTTGATCCTGTTACACAGGAACAGGAGGATGCCATTGAGCCCCTCTACAGCCTGTTACACAGGAACAGGAGGAGGCCATTCAGCCCCTCTCGAGCCTGTTACACAGGAACAGGAGGAGGCCATTCAGCCCCTCTCGATCCTGTTACACAGGAACAGGAGGAGGCCATTCAGCACCTCTCGATCCTGATTCACGGGAACAGGAGGAGGCCATTCAGCCCCTCTCGAGCCTGTTACACAGGAACAGGAGGAGGCCATTCAGCCCCTCTCGAGCCTGTTACACAGGAACAGGAGGAGGCCATTCAGCCCCTCTCGAGCCTGTTACACGGGAACAGGAATAGGCCATTCAGCCCCTCTCGTTCCTGTTACACAGGAACAGGAGGAGGCCATTCAGCCCCTCTCGAGCTTCTCACATAGGAAAAGGATCAGCCCATTAAGCCCCTCTTGAGCCTGTTACACAGTAACTGGAGGAGGCCATTCAGCCCCTCTTCAGCCTGTTGCACAGGAACAGGAACAGGCCATTCAGCCCACTCAAGTCTGTTACACTGGAACAGGAGGAGTCCATTCAGCCCCTCTCGACTCAGCCTCTCTCGATCCTGTTACACTGGAACTGGAGGAGGCCATTCAGCCCCTCTCGAGCCTGTTACACAGGAACAGGAGGAGCCCATTCAGCCCCTCTCGAGCCTGTTACACAGGAACAGGAGGAGCCCATTCAGCCCCTCTCGAGTCTTTTACCCAGGAACAGGAGAAGGCCATTCAGCCCCTCTCGAGCCTGTTACACAGGAAAGGAGGAGGCCATTCAGCCCCTCTCAAGCTTGTTACACAGGAACAGGAGGAGGCCATTCAGCCCCTCTCGAGCCTGTAACACAGGATCAGGAGGAGGCCAGTCAGCCCCTCTCAAGCCTGTTACCCTAGAACATGAGGAGGCCTTTCAGCCCCTCTCGAGCAAGTTACTCAGGAACAGCAGGAGGACCATTCAGCCCCTCTCGACTCAGCCTCTCTCGAGCCTGTTACACAGGAACAGGAGGAGGCCATTCAGCCCCTCATGAGCCTGTTACACAGGAACAGGTGGAGGCCATTCAGCCCCTCTACAGCCTGTTACACAGGAACAGGATGAGGCCATTCAGCCCCGCTCGAGTCTTTTACCTAGGAACAGGAGGAGGCCATTCAGCCCCACTCGAGTCTGTTCCACAGGAACAGGAGGAGGCCATTCAGCCCCTCTCGAGTCTGTTACACACGAACAGGTAATGGCCATTCAGCCGCTTTCGACCCTGTTACTCAGGTACAGGAGGAGACCATTCAGACCCTCTCGAGTCTGTAACACAGGAACCGGAAGAAACAATTCAGCCCCTCTCGAGCCTTTTACACATGAACAGGAGGAGACCATTCAGCCCATCTCGGGCCTGTTACACAGGAACAGGAGGAGGCCATTCATCCCCTCTCGAGACTATTACACAGGAACAGGAGGAGGTCATTCAGCCCCTCTCGAGCCTGTTACACATGAACAGGAGGAGTCCATTCAGCCCATCTCGAGACTGTTACTCAGGAACAGGAGGAGGCCATTCAGCCCCTCTCTAGACTGTTACACAGGAACAGGAGGAGTCCATTCAGCCCCTCTCGAGTCTGTTGCACAGGAACAGGAGAAAGCCATTCAGCCCCTCTCAAGCCTGTTACACAGGTATAGGAGGCTGACATTCAGCCCCTCTCTGGCTGTTACACAGGAACTGGAGGAGGCCATTCAGCCCCTCTCGAGGCTGTTACACAGGAACAGGAGGAAGCCATTCAGCCCCTCTCGAGCCTGTTACACAGGAACTGGAGGAGGCCATTCAGACCCTCTCGAGCCTGCTACACAGGAACAGGAGGAGACCATTCTGCCACTGTCGAGCCTGGTACACAGGAACTGGAGGTGGCCATTCAGCCCCTCTCGAGTCTGTTACACAGGAACTGGAGGAGGCCATTCAGCGCCTCTCGAGTCTTTCACACAGGAACAGGAGGAAGACATTCAGCCCATCTCCAGCTTGTTAAAAAGGAGCAGGAGGATGACATTCAGCCCCTATTGAGCCTGTTACACATGAACAGGAGGAATCCAATCTGCCCCTCTGGTGCCTGTTACACAAAGAGAGGAGGAGGCCATTCATCCCTTCTTGACGTAGTTATACAGGAACAAGAGGAGGCCATTCAGCCCCTCTTGACGTAGTTATACAGGAACAAGAGGAGGCCATTCAGTCCCTCTCGATACTGTTACAGTGGAACAGGAGGAGGCCATTCAGCCCCCCTTGAGCCTGTTACACAGGCACAGGAGGAGGCCATTCAGCCCTTCTCGAGCCTGTTACACGGGAACAGGAGGAGGCCATTCAGCCCCTCTCGAGCCTGTTACACAGGAACAGGAGGAGGTCAATCAACCCGACTCGAGCCTGTTACACAGGAAAATGAAAAGGCAATTTAGCCCCTCTCGAGCCTTTTACACTGGAACAGGAGGAGGCCATTCAGCCCCTCTCGAGAATGTTAAACAGGAACAGGAAGAGGCCATTCAGCCCCTCTCGAGCCTGTTACACAGGAACAGGAGGAGGCCATTCAGCCCCTCTCGAGCCTGTTACACAGGAACAGGAGGAGGCCATTCAGCCCCTTTCGAGCCTGTCGCACGGGAACAGGAGGAGTCCATTCAGCTCCTCTCGAGCCGATTAAACAGGAACAGGAGGAGGCCATTCAGCCCCTCTTGTGCCTGTAACATAGGAACAGGAGGATGCCCATTTCAGCCTCTCTCGAGGCTGTTACACTGGAACAGGAGGAGGTCAGTCAGCCCATCTGAAGCCTGTTAAACAGGAACAGGAGGAACCCATTCTGCCCCTCTGGTGCCTGTTACACAAAGAGAGGAGGAGGCCATTCAGCCCTTCTTGACGTAGTAATACAGGAACAAGAGGAGGTCATTCAGTCCCTCTCGATACAGTTACAGTGGCACAGAGGAGGCCATTCAGCCCCTCGCGAGTCTGTTACTCAGGAAGTGGAGGAGGTCATTCAGCACCTCTCAAGCCTGTAACATAGGAACAGGAGGACTCCCCATCAGCCCCTCTCGAGCCTGTTACACAGGAACAGGAATAGGCCATTCAGCCCCTCTCGATCCTGTTACACAGGAACAGGAGGAAGCCTTTCAGCCCCTCTCGAGCCTGTTAAACATTAACAGGAGGAGGCCATTCAGCCCCTCTAGAGTCTGTTACACAGGAACAGGTGGAGGCCATTCAGCCCTTTAAGAGCCTGTTACACAGGAACAGGAGGAGGCCATTCAGCCCCTCTCGAGCCTGTCACACAGGAACAGGAGGAGCCCATTCAGTCCCTCTCAAGCCTGTTACACAGGAACAGGAGGAGGCCATTCAGCCACTCTCGAGCCTTTTACACAGGAACAGGAGGAGGCCATTCAGCCCCTCTTGAGTCTGTTACAAAGGAACAGGAGGAGGACATTCAGCCTCTCTCGAGAATGTTACCCAAGAACAGAAGGAGGCCATTCAGCCCTTCTTCGGTCAGTTACACAGGAACAGCTGGTGGCCATTCAGCCGCTCTCGATCCTGCTACATAGGAACAGGACGAGACCATTCAGCCCATCTCGAGCCTGTTACACAGCAACAGGAGGAGGCCATTCAGCCCCTCTCGAGCCTGTTACACAGGAAGAGGAGGCCATTCAGCCCCTCTCGAGCCTATTGCACAGGAACAGGAGGAGTCCATTCAGCTCCTCTCGAGCCGATGAAACAGGAACAGGAGGAGGCCATTCAGCCCCTCTCGTGCCTGTTACATAGGAACAGGAGGAGGCCCATTCAGCCCGTCTCGAGACTGTTGCACAGGAACAGGAGGAGGCCATTCAGCCCATCACAAGCCTGTTAAACAGGAACAGGAGGAACCCATTCAGCCCCTCTGGTGCTTGTTACACAAAGAGAGGAGGTGGCCATTCAGCCCTTTTTGACGTAGTTATACAGGAACAAGAGGAGGCCATTCAGTCCCTCTCGATACAGTTAAAGTGGAATAGGAGGAGGCCATTCAGCCCCTTTCGAGCCTGTAACATAGGAACAGGAGGAGGCCCCATTCATCCCATCTCGAGCCTGTTACACAGGAACAGGAGGAGGCCTTTCAGCCGCTCTCGAGCCTGTTACACAGGAACAGGAGGAACCCATTCAGCCCCTCTCGAGCCTGTTACAGAGGAACAGGTGGAGGCCATTCAGCACCTCTCGAGCCTGTTACACAGGAACAGGATGAACCCATTCAGCCCCTCTCGAGCCTGTTAAACATTAACAGGAGGAGGCCATTCAGTCCCTCTAGAGTCTGTTACAGAGGAACAGGTGGACGCCATTCAGCCCTTTTAGAGCCTGTTACACAGAAACAGGAGGAGGCCATTCAGCACCTCTCGAGCCTGTTACACAGGAACAGGAGGAGGCCATTCAGCCCTTTTAGAGCCTGTTACACAGAAACAGGAGGAGGCCATTCAGCACCTCTCGAGCCTGTTACACAGGAACAGGAGGAACCCATTCAGTCCCTCTCGAGGCTGATACACATGAACTGGAGGAGGCCATTCAGCCCCTCTCGAGCCTGTTACACAGGAAAAGGAGGAACCCATTCAGTCCCTCTCGAGCCTGTTACACAGGAACAGGAGGAGGCCATTCAGCCCCTCTTGAGTCTGTTACACAGGAACAGGAGGAGCCCATTCAGCCCACCTCGAGCCTGTTACACAGGAACAGGAGGAGCCCATTCTGCCCCTCTGGTGCCTGTTACACAAAGAGAGGAGGAGGCCATTCAGCCCTTCTTGACGTAGTTATACAGGAACAAGTGGAGGCCATTCAGTCCCTCTCGATACTGTTACACAGGCACAGGAGGAGGCCATTCAGCCCCTCTCGATCCTGTTACAAAGGAACTGGAGGAGGCAATTCATCCCATCTCGAGCCTGTTACACATGAACAGGAGGAGGCCATTCAGCCCCTCTAGAATTTGCTACACAGGAACAGGTGGAGGCCATTCAGCCCTTTAAGAGCCTGTTACAGAGGAACAGGAGGAGGCCATTCAGCCCCTCTCGAGCCTGTTACACAGGAAGAGGAGGAGGCCATTCAGCCCCTCTCCAGGTTGTTACACAGGAACAGTAGGAGGACATTCAGCCCGTCTCGAGAATGTTACCCAAGAACAGAAGGAGGCCATTCAGCCCTTCTTCGGTCTGTTACACAGGAACAGCTGGTGGCCATTCAGCCCCTCTCGATCATGTTACACAGCAACAGGAGGAGGCCATTCAGCACCTCTCGAGCCTGTTACACAGGAACAGGAGGCCATTCAGCGCCTCTCGTGCCTGTCGCACAGGAACAGGAGGAGTCCATTCAGCTCCTCTCGAGGCGATTAAACAGGAACAGGAGGAGGCCATTCAGCCCCTCTCGTGCCTGTTACATAGGAACAGGAGGAGGCCTATTCAGCCCCTCTCGAGGTTGTTACACAGGAACAGGAGGAGCCCATTCAGCCCCTCTCGAGCCTGTTACACTGGAACAGGAGGAGGCCATTCAGCCCCTCTCGTGGCTGTTACACAGGAATAGGAGGAGGACATTCAGCCCCTCTCGAGAATGTTACCCAAGAACAGAAGGAGGCCATTCAGCCCTTCTTCGGTCTGTTACACAGGAACAGCTGGTGGTCATTCAGACCCTCTCGATCCTGTTACACAGGAACAGGACGAGACCATTCAGCCCATCTCGAGCCTGTTACACAGCAACAGGAGGAGGCCATTCAGCCCCTTTCGAGCCTGTTACACAGGAACAGGAGGCCATTCAGCCCCTCTTGAGCCTGTCGCACAGGAACAGGAGGAGTCCATTCAGCTCCTCTCGAGCCGATTAAACAGGAACAGGAGGAGGCCATTCAGCCCCTCTCGTGCCTGTTACATAGGAACAGGAGGAGGCCCATTCAGCCCCTTTCGAGTCTGTTGCACAGGAACAGGAGGAGGCCATTCAGCCCATCTCAAGCCTGTTAAACAGGAACAGGAGGAACCCATTCTGACTGTCTGGTGCCTGTTACACAAAGAGAGGAGGAGGCCATTCAGCCCTATTTGACTTAGTTATACAGGAACAAGAGGAGGCCATTCAGCCCCACTTGACGTAGTTATACAGGAACAAGAGGAGGCCATTCAGCCCCACTTGACGTAGTTATACAGGAACAAGAGGAGGCCATTCAGTCCCTCTCGATACAGTTAAAGTGGAACAGGAGGAGGCCATTCAGCCCCTTTCGAGCCTGTTACACAGGAACAGGAGGAGGCCCCATTTATCCCATCTCGAGCCTGTTACACAGGAACAGGAGGAGGACATTCAGTACCTCTCGAGCCTGTTACAGAGGAACACGTGGAGGCCATTCAGCCCCTCTCGTTTCTTTACACAGGAACAGGAGGAGGCCATTCAGCCCCTCTCGTTTCTTTGCAGAGGAACAGGAGGAGGCCATTCAGACACTCTCGTTCCTGTTACACAGGAAAAGGAGGAGGCCATTCAGCCCCTCTCGAGCCTGTTACACAGGAACAGGAGGAGGCCATTCAGCCCCTCTCGAGCCTGTTACACAGGAACAGGAAGAGGCCATTCAGCCCCTCTCGAGCCTGTTACACAGGAACAGGAGGAGGCCATTCAAACCCTCTTGAGCCTGCTACACAGGAACAGGAGGAGGCCATTCAGCGACTCTCGAGCCTTTTACAAAGGAATAGGAGTAGGCCATTCAGCCCCTCTCTAGTCTGTTACACAGGAACAGGAGGAGGACATTCAGCCCTTCTCGATCCTGATTCACAGGAACAGGAGGTGGCCATTCAGCCCCTCTACAGCCTGTTACACAGGAACTGGAGGAGGCCATTCAGCCCCTCTCGAGCCTGTTACACAGGAACAGGAGGAGCCCATTCAGCCCCTCTCGAACATTACCCACAAGAACAGGAGAAGGCCATTCAGCCCCTCTCAAGCCTGTTACACAGGAACTGGAGGAGGCCATTCAGCCCCTCTCGAGCCTGTTACACAGGAACAGGAGGAGGCCATTCAGCCCCTCTCGAGCCTGTTACACAGGAACAGGAAGAGGCCATTCAGCCCCTCTCGAGCCTGTTACACAGGAACAGGAGGAGGCCATTCAAACCCTCTTGAGCCTGCTACACAGGAACAGGAGTAGGCCATTCAGCCCCTCTCTAGTCTGTTACACAGGAACAGGAGGAGGACATTCAGCCCTTCTCGATCCTGATTCACAGGAACAGGAGGTGGCCATTCAGCCCCTCTTGATCCTGTTACACAGGAACAGGAGGATGCCATTCAGCCCCTCTACAGCCTGTTACACAGGAAGAGGAGGAGGCCATTCAGCCCCTCTCAAGACTGATACACAGGAGCAGTAGGAGCCCATTCAGCCACTCTCGAACATTACCCACAAGAACAGGAGAAGGCCATTCAGCCCCTCTCGAGCCTGTTACACAGGAACTGGAGGAGGCCATTCAGCCCCTCTCGTGCCTGTTACACAGGAACAGGAGGAGGCCATTCAAACCCTCTTGAGCCTGCTACACAGGAACAGGAGGAGGCCATTCAGCCCCTCTCGAGTCCTTTACCAAGGAACAGGAGGAGGCCATTCAGCCCCTCTCGAACCTGTTATACAGGAACAGGAGGAGGCCATTCAGCCCCTCTTGAACGTGTTACACAGGAACAGGATGAGCCCATTCAGCCCCACTCGAGACTGTTACACAGGAACAGGAGGAGGCCATTCAGATCCTCTCGAGTCTGTAACACAGGAACAGGAAGAGGCCATTCAGCCCTTCTCGAGTCTGTTACACAGGAACAGGAGGAGACCATTCTGCCACTGTCGAGCCTGTTACACAGGAACAGGAGGAGGTCATTCAGCCCATCTCATGCCTGTTACACAGGAACAGGAGGAACCCATTCTGCCCCTCTGGTGCCTGTTACACAAAGAGAGGAGGAGGCCATTCAGCCCTTCTTGACGTAGTTATACAGGAACAAGAGGAGGCCATTCAGCCCCACTTGACGTAGTTATACAGGAACAAGAGGAGGCCATTCAGCCCCACTTGACGTAGTTATACAGGAACAGGAGGAGGCCATTCAGCCCCACTTGACGTAGTTATACAGGAACAAGAGGAGGCCATTCAGCCCCACTTGACGTAGTTATACAGGAACAGGAGGAGGCCATTCAGTCCCTCTCGATACAGTTACAGTGGAACAGGAGGAGGCCATTCAGCCCCTATTGAGCCTGTTACACATGAACAGGAGGAGGCCATTCAGCCCCTCTCGAGCCTGTTACACAGGCACAGGAGGAGGCCATTCAGCCCCTCTGGAGCCTGTTACACATGAACAGGAGGAGGCCATTCAGCCACTCTCGCACCTGTTACACGGGAACAGGAGGAGGCCATTCAGCCCCTCTCGAGGCTGTTACACAGGAACAGGAGGAGGTCAATCAGCCCGACTCGAGCCTGTTACACAGGAAAATGAAGAGGCAATTTAGCACCTCTCGAGCCTTTTACACAGGTACAGGAGGATAACATTCAGCCCCTCGCGAGAATGTTACCCAAGAACAGGAGGAGGCCATTCAGCCCTCGCGAGCCTGTTAAACAAGAACAGGAAGAGCCCATTTCAGCCCCTCTCGTGCCTGTTACACAGGAACAGGAGGAGGCCATTCAGCCCATCTCAAGCCTGTTAAACAGGAACAGGAGGAACCCATTCTGCCCCTCTGGTGCCCGTTAAACAAAGAGAAGAGGAGGCCATTCAGCCCTTCTTGACGTAGTTATACAGGAACAAGAGGAGGCCATTCAGTCCTCTCGATACAGTTACAGTGGAACAGGAGGAGGCCATTCAGCCCCTCTCGATCCTGTTACACAGGAACAGGAGGAGGCCTTTCATCCCCTCTCGAGCCTGTTAAACATTAACAGGACGAGACCATTCAGCCCATCTCGAGCCTGTTACACAGCAACAGGAGGCCATTCTGCCCCTCTCGAGCCTGTTACACAGGAACAGGAGGAGGCCATTCAGCCCCTCTCGAGCCTGTCGCACTGGAACAGGAGGAGTCCATTCAGCTCCTCTCGAGCCGATTAAACAGGAACAGGAGGAGGACATTCAGCCCCTCTCGAGAATGTTACCCAAGAACAGAAGGAGGCCATTCAGCCCTTCTTCGTTCTGTTACACAGGAACAGCTGGTGGCCATTCAGCCCCCCTCGTGCCTGTTACATAGGAACAGGAGGAGGCCATTCAGCCCCTCTCGAGTCTGTTGCACAGGAACAGGAGGAGGCCATTCAGCCCATCTCAAGCCTGTTAAACAGGAACAGGAGGAACCCATTCTGCCCGTCTGGTGCCTGTTACACAAAGAGAGGAGGAGGCCATTCAACCCTCCTTGACGTAGTTATACAGGAACAAGAGGAGGCCATTCAGCCCCACTTGACGTAGTTATACAGGAACAAGAGGAGGCCATTCAGTCCCTCTCGATACAGTTAAAGTGGAACAGGAGGAGGCCATTCAGCCCCTTTCGAGCCTGTTACACAGGAAGTGGAGGAGGCCATTGAGCCCCTACCGAGCCTGTAACATAGGAACAGGAGGAGGCCCCATTCAGCCCCTCTTGAGGCTGTTACACAGAACAGGAAGAGGCCATTCAGCCCCTCTCGAGCATGTTACACATGAACAGGAGTAGGCCATTCAGCCCCTATTGAGCTTTTACACAGGAACAGTAGGAATCCATTCAGCCCCTCTCGATCCTGTTACACAGGAACAGGAGGAGGCCATTCAGCCCCTCTTGAGCCTGTTACACAGGAACAGGAGGAGGACATTCAGCCCCTCTCGAGAATTTTACCCAAGAACAGAAGGAGGCTATTCAGCCCTTCTTCAGTCTGTTACACAGGAACAGCTGGAGGCCATTCAGCCCTTCTTGACGTAGTTATACAGGAACAAGAGGAGGCCATGCAGTCCCTCTCGATACAGTTAAAGTGGAACAGGAGGATGCCATTCAGCCCATTTAGAGCCTGTTACACAACAACAGGAGGAGGCCATTCAGCCCCTCTCGAGCCTGTAACACAGGAACAGGAGGAGGCCCCATTCAGCCCCTCTCGAGCCTGTTACACAGGAACAGGAGGAGGCCTTTCAGCCCCTCTTGAGCCTGTTACACATGAACTGGAGGAGGCCATTCAGCCCCTCTCGAGCCTGTTACACAGGAACAGGAGGAGGCCATTCAAACCCTCTTGAGCCTGCTACACAGGAACAGGAGGAGGCCATTCAGCCCCTCTCGAGTCCTTTACCAAGGAACAGGAGGAGGCCATTCAGCCCCTCTCGAACCTGTTATACAGGAACAGGAGGAGGCCATTCAGCCCCTCTTGAACGTGTTACACAGGAACAGGATGAGCCCATTCAGCCCCACTCGAGACTGTTACACAGGAACAGGAGGAGGCCATTCAGATCCTCTCGAGTCTGTAACACAGGAACAGGAAGAGGCCATTCAGCCCCTCTCGAGTCTGTTACACAGGAACAGGAGGAGACCATTCTGCCACTGTCGAGCCTGTTACACAGGAACAGGAGGAGGCCATTCAGCCCATCTCATGCCTGTTACACAGGAACAGGAGGAACCCATTCTGCCCCTCTGGTGCCTGTTACACAAAGAGAGGAGGAGGCCATTCAGCCCTTCTTGACGTAGTTATACAGGAACAAGAGGAGGCCATTCAGCCCCACTTGACGTAGTTATACAGGAACAAGAGGAGGCCATTCAGCCCCACTTGACGTAGTTATACAGGAACAGGAGGAGGCCATTCAGCCCCACTTGACGTAGTTATACAGGAACAAGAGGAGGCCATTCAGCCCCACTTGACGTAGTTATACAGGAACAGGAGGAGGCCATTCAGTCCCTCTCGATACAGTTACAGTGGAACAGGAGGAGGCCATTCAGCCCCTATTGAGCCTGTTACACATGAACAGGAGGAGGCCATTCAGCCCCTCTCGAGCCTGTTACACAGGCACAGGAGGAGGCCATTCAGCCCCTCTGGAGCCTGTTACACATGAACAGGAGGAGGCCATTCAGCCACTCTCGCACCTGTTACACGGGAACAGGAGGAGGCCATTCAGCCCCTCTCGAGGCTGTTACACAGGAACAGGAGGAGGTCAATCAGCCCGACTCGAGCCTGTTACACAGGAAAATGAAGAGGCAATTTAGCACCTCTCGAGCCTTTTACACAGGTACAGGAGGATAACATTCAGCCCCTCGCGAGAATGTTACCCAAGAACAGGAGGAGGCCATTCAGCCCCTCTCGAGAATTTTACCCAAGAACAGAAGGAGGCTATTCAGCCCTTCTTCAGTCTGTTACACAGGAACAGCTGGAGGCCATTCAGCCCTTCTTGACGTAGTTATACAGGAACAAGAGGAGGCCATGCAGTCCCTCTCGATACAGTTAAAGTGCAACAGGAGGATGCCATTCAGCCCATTTAGAGCCTGTTACACAACAACAGGAGGAGGCCATTCAGCCCCTCTCGAGCCTGTAACACAGGAACAGGAGGAGGCCCCATTCAGCCCCTCTCGAGCCTGTTACACAGGAACAGGAGGAGGCCTTTCAGCCCCTCTTGAGCCTGTTACACATGAACAGGAAGAGGCCATTCAGCCTCTCTCGAGCCTTTTACACAGGAACAGGAAGAGTTCATTCAGCCCCTCTTGATCCTGTTACACAGGAAAAGGAGGAGGCAATTCAGCCACTCTCGAGCCTGTTACACATGAACAGGAGGAGGCCATTCAGCCCCTCTAGAGTATGTTACAGAGGAACAGGTGGAGGCCATTCAGCCCATTTAGAGCCTGTTACACAAGAACAGGAGGAGGTCACTCAACCTCCTCTCGAGCCTGTTAAACATGAACAGGAGGAGGCGATTCAGCCCCTCTCGAGCCTGTTAAACAGGAACAGGAGGCACCCATTCAGCCCGTCTCGAGTCTGTTACACAGGAACAGGAGGAGGCCATTCAGCCACTCTCGAGTGTGTTACACAGGAACAGGAGGAGGCCATTCAGCCCCTCTCGAGCCTGTTACACAGGAACAGGAGGAGGCCATTCAGCCCGTCTCGAGTCTGTTAGACAGGAACAGAAGGAGGCCATTCAGCCCTCTCGAGCCTGTTACACAGGAACACGAGGAGCCGATTCAGCCCCTCTCGAGCCTGTTACACATGAGCAGGAAGAGGCCATTCAGCCTCTCTGGAGCCTTTTACCCAGGAACAGGAAGAGTTCATTCAGCCCCTCTCGAGCCTGTTACACATGAACAGGAAGTGGCCATTCAGCCTCTCTCGAGCCTTTTACACAGGAACTGGAGGAGGCCATTCAGCCCCTCTCGAGGCAGTTACACAGGAACAGGAGGAGGCCATTCAGAACCATTCGAGTCTGTAACACAGGAGCAGGAAGAGGCCATTCAGCCCCTCTCGAGCATGTTACACAGGAACAGGTCGGGGACATTCAGCCCCTTTCGAGGCTGTTACACTGGAACAGGAAGAAGCCATTCAGCCCCTCTCGAGCCTGTTACACAGGAACAGGAGGAGGCCATTCAGCCCGTCTCGAGCCTGTAACATAGGAACAGGAAGAGGCCCCATTCAGCCCCTCTCGAGCGTGTTCCACAGGAACTGGAGTAGGCCATTCAGCGTCTTTCGAGGCAGTTACACAGGAACAGGAGAAGCCCATTCAGCCCCTCTCGCATCAGTTACACATGAACAGGAGGAGGCCATTCAGCCCCTTTCGAGTCTGTAACACAGGAACAGGAAGAGGCCATTCAGCCCCTCTCGAGGCTGTTACACAGGAACTGGAGGAGCCCATTCAGCCCCTTTCGAGGCTGTTACACAGGAACAGGAAGAGGCCATTCAGCCCCTCTCGAGCATGTTACACATGAACAGGAGTAGGCCATTCAGCCCCTATTGAGCTTTTACACAGGAACAGTAGGAATCCATTCAGCCCCTCTCGATCCTGTTACACAGGAACAGGAGGAGGCCATTCAGCCCCTCTTGAGCCTGTTACACAGGAACAGGAGGAGGACATTCAGCCCCTCTCGAGAATTTTACCCAAGAACAGAAGGAGGCTATTCAGCCCTTCTTCAGTCTGTTACACAGGAACAGCTGGAGGCCATTCAGCCCTTCTTGACGTAGTTATACAGGAACAAGAGGAGGCCATGCAGTCCCTCTCGATACAGTTAAAGTGGAACAGGAGGATGCCATTCAGCCCATTTAGAGCCTGTTACACAACAACAGGAGGAGGCCATTCAGCCCCTCTCGAGCCTGTAACACAGGAACAGGAGGAGGCCCCATTCAGCCCCTCTCGAGCCTGTTACACAGGAACAGGAGGAGGCCTTTCAGCCCCTCTTGAGCCTGTTACACATGAACAGGAAGAGGCCATTCAGCCTCTCTCGAGCCTTTTACACAGGAACAGGAAGAGTTCATTCAGCCCCTCTTGATCCTGTTACACAGGAAAAGGAGGAGGCAATTCAGCCACTCTCGAGCCTGTTACACATGAACAGGAGGAGGCCATTCAGCCCCTCTAGAGTATGTTACAGAGGAACAGGTGGAGGCCATTCAGCCCATTTAGAGCCTGTTACACAAGAACAGGAGGAGGTCACTCAACCCCCTCTCGAGCCTGTTAAACATGAACAGGAGGAGGCCATTCAGCCCCTCTCGAGCCTGTTAAACAGGAACAGGAGGCACCCATTCAGCCCGTCTCGAGTCTGTTACACAGGAACAGGAGGAGGCCATTCAGCCACTCTCGAGTGTGTTACACAGGAACAGGAGGAGGCCATTCAGCCCCTCTCGAGCCTGTTACACAGGAACAGGAGGAGGCCATTCAGCCCGTCTCGAGTCTGTTAGACAGGAACAGGAGGAGGCCATTCAGCCCTCTCGAGCCTGTTACACAGGAACACGAGGAGCCGATTCAGCCCCTCTCGAGCCTGTTACACATGAGCAGGAAGAGGCCATTCAGCCTCTCTGGAGCCTTTTACCCAGGAACAGGAAGAGTTCATTCAGCCCCTCTCGAGCCTGTTACACATGAACAGGAAGTGGCCATTCAGCCTCTCTCGAGCCTTTTACACAGGAACTGGAGGAGGCCATTCAGCCCCTCTCGAGGCAGTTACACAGGAACAGGAGAAGCCCATTCAGCCCCTCTCGCGTCTGTTACACATGAACAGGAGGAGGCCATTCAGCCCCTCTCGCGTCTGTTACACATGAACAGGAGGAGGCCATTCAGAACCATTCGAGTACTGTAACACAGGAGCAGGAAGAGGCCATTCAGCCCCTCTCGAGCATGTTACACAGGAACAGGTCGGGGACATTCAGCCCCTTTCGAGGCTGTTACACTGGAACAGGAAGAAGCCATTCAGCCCCTCTCGAGCCTGTTACACAGGAACAGGAGGAGGCCATTCATCCCGTCTCGAGCCTGTAACATAGGAACAGGAAGAGGCCCCATTCAGCCCCTCTCGAGCGTGTTCCACAGGAACTGGAGTAGGCCATTCAGCGTCTTTCGAGGCAGTTACACAGGAACAGGAGAAGCCCATTCAGCCCCTCTCGAATCAGTTACACATGAACAGGAGGAGGCCATTCAGCCCCTTTCGAGTCTGTAACACAGGAACAGGAAGAGGCCATTCAGCCCCTCTCGAGGCTGTTACACAGGAACTGGAGGAGCCCATTCAGCCCCTTTCGAGGCTGTTACACAGGAACAGGAAGAGGCCATTAAGCCCCTCTCGAGCCTGTTACACAGGAACAGGAGGAGGCCATTCAGCCCCTCTCGATCCTGTTACACAGGAACAGGAGGAGGCCATTCAGCCCCTCTCGATCCTGTTACACAGGAACAGGAGTAGGCCATTCAGACCCTCTCGGGCCTGTTACACATGAACAGGAATAGGCCAATCAGCCCCATTCGAGTCTGTAACACAGTAACTGGAAGAGGCCATTCAGCCCCTCTCAGGCCTGTTACAGAGGACCAGGAGCTGTCCATTCAGCCCCTCTTGAGCCTGTTGCACAGGTACAGGAATAGCCCATTCAGCCCCTCTCGAACCTGTTACACAGGAACAGGAGGAGCCCATTCTGCCCCTCTCGATCCTGTTACACAGGAACAGGAGGGAGCCATTCAGCCCCTCTTGAGCCTGTTGCACAGGTACAGGAATAGCCCATTCAGCCCCTCTCGAGCCTGTTACACAGGAACAGGAGGAGGCCATTCTGCCCCTCTCGAGCATGTTACACAGGAACAGGTAGGGGACATTCAGCCCCTCTCTAGCCTGTTACACAGGAACAGGAGGGGGACATTCAGCCCCTCTCGAGCCTTTTACACAGGAACTGGAGTAGGCCATTCAGCCCCACTCGAGGCAGTTACACAGGAACAGGAGAAACCCATTCAGCCCCTCTCGAGGCTGTTACACAGGAACAAGAAGAGGCCATTCAGCCCCTGTCGAGTCTGTAACACAGGAACAGCTGGAGACCATTCAGCCCCTCTCGCGCCTGTTACACAGGAACAGGAGGAGGCCATTCAGACCCTCTCGAGCCTGTTACACAGGAACAGGAGGAGGCCATTCAGCCCCTCTCGAGCCTGTCGCACAGGAACAGGAGGAGGCCATTCAGCTCCTCTCGAGCCGATGAAACAGGAACAGGAGGAGGCCATTCAGCCCCTCTTGTGCCTGTAACATAGGAACAGGATGATGCCCATTTCAGTCTCTCTCGAGCCTGTTACACTGGAACAGGAGGAGGTCAGTCAGCCCATCTCAAGCCTGTTAAACAGGAACAGGAGGAACCCATTCTGCCCCTCTGGTGCCTGTTACACAAAGAGCGGAGGAGGCCATTCAGCCCTTCTTGACGTAGTTATACAGGAACAAGAGGAGGCCATTCAGTCCCTCCCGATATAGTTAAAGTGGAACAGGAGGAGGCCATTCAGCCCCTCTCGAGCCTGTTACACAGGAAGTGGAGGAGGCCATTCAGCCCCTCTCGAGCCTGTAACATAGGAACAGGAGGAGGCCCCATTCAGCCCCTCTCGAGTCTGTTACACAGGAACAGGAAGAGGCCATTCAGCCCCTCTCGATCCTGTTACACAGGAACAGGAGGAGGCAATTCATCCCATCTCGAGCCTTTTCCACATGAACAGGAGGAGGCCATTCAGCCCCTCCAGAGTCTGTTACAGAGGAACAAGTGGAGGCCATTCAATCCATTTAGACCCTGTTACACAACAGCAGGAGGAGGCCATTCAGCCCCTCTCGAGCCTGTTACACAGGAAGAGGAGGAGGCCATTCAGCCCGTCTCGAGTCTGTAACATAGGAACAGGAGGCACCCATTCAGCCCGTCTCGAGTCTGTTACACAGGAACAGGAGGAGGCCATTCAGCCACTCTCGAGTGTGTTACACAGTAACAGGAGGAGGCCATTCAGCCCCTCTCGAGCCTGTTACACAGGAACAGGAGGAGGCCATTCAGCCCGTCTCGAGTCTGTTAGACAGGAACAGGAGGAGGTCATTCAGCCCTCTCGAGCCTGTTACACAGGAACACGAGGAGCCCATTCAGCCCCTCTCGAGCCTGTTACACATGAGCAGGAAGAGGCCATTCAGCCTCTCTGGAGCCTTTTACACAGGAACTGGAGGAGGCCATTCAGCCCCTCTCGAGGCAGTTACACAGGAACAGGAGAAGCCCATTCAGCCCCTCTCGCGTCTGTTACACATGAACAGGAGGAGGCCATTCAGCCCCATTCGAGTCTGTAACACAGGAGCAGGAAGAGGCCATTCAGCCCCTCTCGAGGCTGTTACACAGGAACAGGAGGAGGCCATTCAGCCCCTCTCGATCCTGTTACACAGGAACAGGAGTAGGCCATTCAGACCCTCTCGGGCCTGTTACACAGGAACAGGAATAGGCCAATCAGCCCCATTCGAGTCTGTAACACAGTAACTGGAAGAGGCCATTCAGCCCCTCTCAGGCCTGTTACAGAGGACCAGGAGCTGTCCATTCAGCCCCTCTTGAGCCTGTTGCACAGGTACAGGAATAGCCCATTCAGCCCCTCTCGAACATGTTACACAGGAACAGGAGGAGCCCATTCTGCCCCTCTCGATCCTGTTACACAGGAACAGGAGGGAGCCATTCAGCCCCTCTTGAGCCTGTTGCACAGGTACAGGAATAGCCCATTCAGCCCCTCTCGAGCCTGTTACACAGGAACAGGAGGAGGCCATTCTGCCCCTCTTGAGCATGTTACACAGGAACAGGTAGGTGACATTCAGCCCCTCTCTAGCCTGTTACACAGGAACAGGAGGGGGACATTCAGCCCCTCTCAAGCCTTTTACACAGGAACTTGAGTAGGCCATTCAGCCCCTCTCGAGCCTGTAACATAGGAACAGGAGGAGGCCCCATTCAGCCCCTCTCGAGCCTGTTACACAGGAAGTGGAGGAGGCCATTCAGCCCCTCTCAAGCCTGTAACATAGGAACAGGAGGAGGCCCCATTCAGACACTCTCGAGCCTGTTACACAGGAACAGAAGGAGGCCATTCAGCCCCACTTGATCCTATTATACAGGAACAGGAGGAGGCCATTCAGCCCGTCTCGAGCCTGTAACATAGGAACGGGAAGAGGCCATTCAGCCCCTTTCGAGTCTGTAACACAGGAACAGGAAGAGGCCATTCAACCCCTCTCAAGGATGTTACACAGGAACAGGAGGAGGCCATTCAGCCCCTTTCGAGGCTGTTACAAAGGAACAGGAGGTGGCCATTCAGCCCCTCTCGAGCCTGTTACACAGGAACAGGAGGAGGCCATTCAGCCCCTCTCGAGCCTTTTACACAGGAACAGGAGGAGGCCATTCAGCCCCTCTCGAGCCTTTTACACAGGAACAGGAGGAGGCCATTCAGCCAGTCTGGAATCTGTAACACAGGAACAGGAAGAGGCCATTCAGCCCCTCTCGAGGCTGTTACACAGGAACAGAAGAGGCCATTCAGCCCCTCTCGAGCAGGTTACACAGGAACAGGAGGAGGCAATTCAGCCCCTATTGAGCCTTTTACACAGGAACAGTAGGAGTCCATTCAGCCCCTCTCGATCCTGTTACACAGGAACAGTAGGTGTCCATTCAGCCCCTCTCGATCCTGTTACACATGAACAGGACTAGGCCATTCAGCCCCATTCGAGGCTGTAACACAGGAACAGGAAGAAGCCATTCAGCCCCTCTCGAGGCTGTTACACAGTAACAGGAAGAGGCCATTCAGCCCATCTCAGGCCTGTTACAGAGGACCAGGAGCTGTCCATTCAGCCCCTCTTGAGCCTGTTGCACAGGTACAGGAATAGCCCATTCAGCCCCTCTCGAGCCTGTTACACAGGAACAGGAGGAGGCCATTCTGCCCCTCTCGATCCTGTTACACAGGAACAGGAGGGGGCCATTCAGCCCCTCTTGAGGCTGTTGCACAGGTACAGGAATAGCCCATTCAGCCCCTCTCGAGCCTGTTACACAGGAACAGGAGGAGGCCATTCAGCCCCTGTCGAGTCTGTAACACAGGAACAGCTGGAGGCCATTCAGCCCCTCTCGCGCCTGTTACACAGGAACAGGAGGAGGCCATTCAGCCCCTCTCGAGCCTGTTACAAAGCAACAGGAGGAGGCCATTCAGCCCCTCTCGAGCCTGTCGCACAGGAACAGGAGGAGGCCCATTCAGCCCCTCTCGAGTCTGTTGCACAGGAACGGGAGGAGGCCATTCAGCCCATTTCAAGCCTGTTAAACAGGAACAGGAGGAACCCATTCTGCCCGTCTGGTGCCTGTTACACAAAGAGAGGAGGAGGCCATTCAGCCATTCTTGACGTAGTTATACAGGAACAAGAGGAGGCCATTCAGCCCCACTTGACGTAGTTATACAGGAACAAGAGGAGGCCATTCAGTCCCTCTCAATACAGTTAAAGTGGAACAGGAGGAGGCCATTCAGCCCCTTTCGAGCCTGTTACACAGGAAGTGGAGGAGGCCATTGAGCCCCTACCGAGCCTGTAACATAGGAACAGGAGGAGGCCCCATTCATCCCATCTCGTGCCTGTTACACAGGAACAGGAGGAGGCCTTTCAGCCCCTCTCGAGCCTGTTAAACATTAACAGGAGGAGGCCATTCAGTCCCTCTAGAATCTGTTACAGAGGAACATGTGGATGCCATTCAGCCCTTTTAGAGCCTGTTACACAGGAACAGGAGGAGGCCTTTCAGCCCCTCTCGAGCCTGTTAAACATTAACATGAGGAGGAAATTCAGTACCTCTAGAGTCTGTTACAGTGGAACAGGTGGAGGCCATTCAGCCCTTTTAGAGCCTGTTACACAGGAACAGGAGGAACCCATTCTGCCCCTCTGGTGCCTGTTACACAAAGTGAGGAGGAGGCCATTCAGCCCTTCTTGACGTAGTTATACAGGAAAAAGAGGAGGCCATTCAGCCCCACTTGACGTCGTTATACAGGAACAAGAGGAGGCCATTCAGTCCCTCTCGATACTGTTACACAGGAACAAGAGGAGGCCATTCAGTCCCTCTCGATACTGTTACACAGGCACAGGAGGAGGCCATTCAGCCCCTCTCGACACTGTTACACATGAACAGGAGGAGGCCATTCAGCCACTCTCGCGCCTGTTACACAGGAACTGGAGGAAGCCATTCAGCCTCTCTGGAGCCTTTTACCCACGAACAGGAAGAGTTCATTCAGCCCCTCTCGAGACTGTTACACATGAACAGGAAGAGGCCATTCAGCCTCTCTCGAGCCTTTTACACAGGAACTGGAGGAGGCCATTCAGCCCCTCTCTAGGCAGTTACACAGGAACAGGAGAAGCCCATTCAGCCCCTCTCGCGTCTGTTACACATGAACAGGAGGAGGCCATTCAGAAACATTCGAGTCTGTAACACAGGAGCAGGAAGAGGCCATTCAGCCCCTCTCGAGCATATTACACAGGAACAGGTCGGGGACATTCAGCCCCTTTCGAGGCTGTTACACTGGAACAGGAAGAAGCCATTCAGCCCCTCTCGAGCCTGTTACACAGGAACAGGAGGAGGCCATTCAGCCCCTCTCGAGCCTGTAACATAGGAACAGGAGGAGGCCCCATTCAGCCCCTCTCGAGCCTGTGACACAGGAACAGGAAGAGGCCATTCAGTCGCTCTCGATCCTGTTACACAGGAAGAGGAGGAGGCCATTCAGCCCGTCTCGAGCCTGTAACATAGGAACAGGAAGAGGCCCCATTCAGCCCCTCTCGAGCGTGTTCCACAGGAACTGGAGTAGGCCATTCAGCCTCTTTCGAGGCAGTTACACAGGAACAGGAGAAGCCCATTCAGCCCCTCTCGCATCAGTTACACATGAACAGGAGGAGGCCATTCAGCCCCTTTCGAGTCTGTAACACAGGAACAGGAAGAGGCCATTCAGCCCCTCTCGAGGCTGTTACACAGGAACTGGAGGAGCCCATTCAGCCCCTTTCGAGGCTGTTACACAGGAACAGGAAGAGGCCATTAAGCCCCTCTCGAGCCTGTTACACAGGAACAGGAGGAGGCCATTCAGCCCCTCTCGATCCTGTTACACAGGAACAGGAGTAGGCCATTCAGACCCTCTCGGGCCTGTTACACATGAACAGGAATAGGCCAATCAGCCCCATTCGAGTCTGTAACACAGTAACTGGAAGAGGCCATTCAGCCCCTCTCAGGCCTGTTACAGAGGACCAGGAGCTGTCCATTCAGCCCCTCTTGAGCCTGTTGCACAGGTACAGGAATAGCCCATTCAGCCCCTCTCGACCCTGTTACACAGGAACAGGAGGAGCCCATTCTGCCCCTCTCGATCCTGTTACACAGGAACAGGAGGGAGCCATTCAGCCCCTCTTGAGCCTGATGCACAGGTACAGGAATAGCCCATTCAGCCCCTCTCGAGCCTGTTACACAGGAACAGGAGGAGGCCATTCTGCCCCTCTCGAGCATGTTACACAGGAACAGGTAGGGGACATTCAGCCCCTCTCGAGCCTTTTACACAGGAACTGGAGTAGGCCATTCAGCCCCTCTCGAGGCAGTTACACAGGAACAGGAGAAACCCATTCAGCCCCTCTCGAGGCTGTTACACAGGAACAAGAAGAGGCCATTCAGCCCCTGTCGAGTCTGTAACACAGGAACAGCTGGAGACCATTCAGCCCCTCTCGCGCCTGTTACACAGGAACAGGAGGAGGCCATTCAGCCCCTCTCGAGCCTGTTACACAGCAACAGGAGGAGGCCATTCAGCCCCTCTCGAGCCTGTTACACAGGAACAGGAGGAGGCCATTCAGCCCCTCTCGAGCCTGTCGCACAGGAACAGGAGGAGTCCATTCAGCTCCTCTCGATCCGATGAAACAGGAACAGGAGGAGGCCATTCAGCCCCTCTTGTGCCTGTAACATAGGAACAGGATGATGCCCATTTCAGTCTCTCTCGAGCCTGTTACACAGGAACAGGAGGAGGTCAGTCAGCCCATCTCAAGCCTGTTAAACAGGAACAGGAGGAACCCATTCTGCCCCTCTGGTGCCTGTTACACAAAGAGCGGAGGAGGCCATTCAGCCCTTCTTGACGTAGTTATACAGGAAGAAGAGGAGGCCATTCAGTCCCTCCCGATATAGTTAAAGTGGAACAGGAGGAGGCCATTCAGCCCCTCTCGAGCCTGTTACACAGAAAGTGGAGGAGGCCATTCAGCCCCTCTCGAGCCTGTAACATTGGAACAGGAGGAGGCCCCATTCAGCCCCTCTCGAGTCTGTTACACAGGAACAGGAAGAGGCCATTCAGCCCCTCTCGATCCTGTTACACAGGAACAGGAGGAGGCAATTCATCCCATCTCGAGCCTTTTCCACATGAACAGGAGGAGGCCATTCAGCCCCTCTCGAGCCTGTTACACAGGAAGAGGAGGAGGCCATTCAGCCCGTCTCGAGTCTGTAACATAGGAACAGGAGGCACCCATTCAGCCCGTCTCGAGTCTGTTACACAGGAACAGGAGGAGGCCATTCAGCGACTCTCGAGTGTGTTACACAGTAACAGGAGGAGGCCATTCAGCCCCTCTCGAGCCTGTTACCCAGGAACAGGAGGAGGCCATTCAGCCCGTCTCGAGTCTGTTAGACAGGAACAGGAGGAGGCCATTCAGCCCTCTCGAGCCTGTTACACAGGAACACGAGGAGCCCATTCAGCCCCTCTCGAGCCTGTTACACATGAGCAGGAAGAGGCCATTCAGCCTCTCTGGAGCCTTTTACACAGGAACTGGAGGAGGCCATTCAGCCCCTCTCGAGGCAGTTACACAGGAACAGGAGAAGCCCATTCAGCCCCTCTCGCGTCTGTTACACATGAACAGGAGGAGGCCATTCAGCCCCATTCGAGTCTGTAACACAGGAGAAGGAAGAGGCCATTCAGCCCCTCTCGAGGCTGTTACACAGGAACAGGAGGAGGCCATTCAGCCCCTCTCGATCCTGTTACACAGGAACAGGAGTAGGCCATTCAGACCCTCTCGGGCCTGTTACACAGGAACAGGAATAGGCCAATCAGCCCCATTCGAGTCTGTAACACAGTAACTGGAAGAGGCCATTCAGCCCCTCTCAGGCCTGATACAGAGTACCAGGAGCTGTCCATTCAGCCCCTCTTGAGCCTGTTGCACAGGTACAGGAATAGCCCATTCAGCCCCTCTCGAACCTGTTACACAGGAACAGGAGGAGCCCATTCTGCCCCTCTCGATCCTGTTACACAGGAACAGGAGGGAGCCATTCAGCCCCTCTTGAGCCTGTTGCACAGGTACAGGAATAGCCCATTCAGCCCCTCTCTAGCCTGTTACACAGGAACAGGAGGGGGACATTCAGCCCCTCTCGAGCCTTTTACACAGGAACTGGAGTAGGCCATTCAGCCCCTCTCGAGCCTGTAACATAGGAACAGGAGGAGGCCCCATTCAGCCCCTCTCGAGCCTGTTACACAGGAAGTGGAGGAGGCCATTCAGCCCCTCTCGAGCCTGTAACATAGGAACAGGAGGAGGCCCCATTCAGCCCCTCTCGAGCCTGTTGCACAGGAACAGGAGGAGGCCATTCAGCCCCACTCGATCCTATTATACAGGAACAGGAGGAGGCCATTCAGCCCGTCTCGAGCCTGTAACATAGGAACAGGAAGAGGCCATTCAGCCCCTTTCGAGTCTGTAACACAGGAACAGGAAGAGGCCATTCAACCCCTCTCAAGGATGTTACACAGGAACAGGAGGAGGCCATTCAGCCCCTTTCGAGGCTGTTACAAAGGAACAGGAAGAGGCCATTCAGCCCCTCTCGAGCCTGTTACACAGGAACAGGAGGAGGCCATTCAGCCCCTCTCGAGCCTATTACACAGGAACAGGAGGTGGCCATTCAGCCCCTTCGAGTCTGTTACACAGCAACAGGAGGAGGACATTCAGCCCCTCTCGAGCCTGTTACACAGGAACAGGAGGAGGCCATTCAGCCCCTCTCGAGCCTTTTACACAGGAACAGGAGGAGGCCATTCAGCCCCTCTCGAGCCTTTTACACAGGAACAGGAGGAGGCCATTCAGCCAGTCTGGAATCTGTAACACAGGAACAGGAAGAGGCCATTCAGCCCCTCTCGAGGCAGTTACACAGGAACAGGAAGAGGCCATTCAGCCCCTCTCGAGCAGGTTACACAGGAACAGGAGGAGGCAATTCAGCCCCTATTGAGCCTTTTACACAGGAACAGTAGGAGTCCATTCAGCCCCTCTCGATCCTGTTACACAGGAACAGTAGGAGTCCATTCAGCCCCTCTCGATCCTGTTACACATGAACAGGACTAGGCCATTCAGCCCCATTCGAGGCTGTAACACAGGAACAGGAAGAAGCCATTCAGCCCCTCTCGAGGCTGTTACACAGTAACAGGAAGAGGCCATTCAGCCCATCTCAGGCCTGTTACAGAGGACCAGGAGCTGTCCATTCAGCCCCTCTTGAGCCTGTTGCACAGGTACAGGAATAGCCCATTCAGCCCCTCTCGAGCCTGTTACACAGGAACAGGAGGAGGCCATTCTGCCCCTCTCGATCCTGTTACACAGGAACAGGAGGGGGCCATTCAGCCCCTCTTGAGGCTGTTGCACAGGTACAGGAATAGCCCATTCAGCCCCTCTCGAGCCTGTTACACAGGAACAGGAGGAGGCCATTCAGCCCCTGTCGAGTCTGTAACACAGGAACAGCTGGAGGCCATTCAGCCCCTCTCGCGCCTGTTACACAGGAAGAGGAGGAGGCCATTCAGCCCGTCTCGAGTCTGTAACATAGGAACAGGAGGCACCCATTCAGCCCGTCTCGAGTCTGTTACACAGGAACAGGAGGAGGCCATTCAGCCACTCTCGAGTGTGTTACACAGTAACAGGAGGAGGCCATTCAGCCCCTCTCGAGCCTGTTACACAGGAACAGGAGGAGGCCATTCAGCCCGTCTCGAGTCTGTTAGACAGGAACAGGAGGAGGTCATTCAGCCCCTCTCGAGCCTGTTACACATGAGCAGGAAGAGGCCATTCAGCCTCTCTGGAGCCTTTTACACAGGAACTGGAGGAG
The DNA here is from genome assembly GCA_026770705.1 of Isurus oxyrinchus. Taxonomy (NCBI): domain Eukaryota; kingdom Metazoa; phylum Chordata; class Chondrichthyes; order Lamniformes; family Lamnidae; genus Isurus; species Isurus oxyrinchus. The sequence goes on along the minus strand of JANJGN010001790.1, from coordinate 64,012 downwards.
GCCATTCAGCCCCTCTCGAGGCAGTTACACAGGAACAGGAGTAGCCCATTCAGCCCCTCTCGCGTCTGTTACACATGAACAGGAGGAGGCCATTCAGCCCCATTCGAGTCTGTAACACAGGAGCAGGAAGAGGCCATTCAGCCCCTCTCGAGGCTGTTACACAGGAACAGGAGGAGGCCATTCAGCCCCTCTCGATCCTGTTACACAGGAACAGGAGTATGCCATTCAGACCCTCTCGGGCCTGTTACACAGGAACAGGAATAGGCCAATCAGCCCCATTCGAGTCTGTAACACAGTAACTGGAAGAGGCCATTCAGCCCCTCTCAGGCCTGTTACAGAGGACCAGGAGCTGTCCATTCAGCCCCTCTTGAGCCTGTTGCACAGGTACAGGAATAGCCCATTCAGCCCCTCTCGAATCTGTTACACAGGAACAGGAGGAGCCCATTCTGCCCCTCTCGATCCTGTTACACAGGAACAGGAGGGAGCCATTCAGCCCCTCTTGAGCCTGTTGCACAGGTACAGGAATAGCCCATTCAGCCCCTCTCGAGCCTGTTACACAGGAACAGGAGGAGGCCATTCTGCCCCTCTTGAGCATGTTACACAGGAACAGGTAGGGGACATTCAGCCCCTCTCTAGCCTGTTACACAGGAACAGGAGGGGGACATTCAGCCCCTCTCGAGACTTTTACACAGGAACTGGAGTAGGCCATTCAGCCCCTCTCGAGCCTGTAACATAGGAACAGGAGGAGGCCCCATTCAGCCCCTCTCGAGCCTGTTACACAGGAAGTGGAGGAGGCCATTCAGCCCCTCTCAAGCCTGTAACATAGGAACAGGAGGAGGCCCCATTCAGCCCCTCTCGAGCCTGTTACACAGGAACAGGAGGAGGCCATTCAGCCCCACTTGATCCTATTATACAGGAACAGGAGGAGGCCATTCAGCCCCTTTCGAGTCTGTAACACAGGAACAGGAAGAGGCCATTCAACCCCTCTCAAGGATGTTACACAGGAACAGGAGGAGGCCATTCAGCCCCTTTCGAGGCTGTTACAAAGGAACAGGAGGTGGCCATTCAGCCCCTCTCGAGCCTGTTACACAGGAACAGGAGGAGGCCATTCAGACCCTCTCGAGCCTTTTACACAGGAACAGGAGGAGGCCATTCAGCCAGTCTGGAATCTGTAACACAGGAACAGGAAGAGGCCATTCAGCCCCTCTCGAGCAGGTTACACAGGAACAGGAGGAGGCAATTCAGCCCCTATTGAGCCTTTTACACAGGAACAGTAGGAGTCCATTCAGCCCCTCTCGATCCTGTTACACAGGAACAGTAGGTGTCCATTCAGCCCCTCTCGATCCTGTTACACATGAACAGGACTAGGCCATTCAGCCCCATTCGAGGCTGTAACACAGGAACAGGAAGAAGCCATTCAGCCCCTCTCGAGGCTGTTACACAGTAACAGGAAGAGGCCATTCAGCCCATCTCAGGCCTGTTACAGAGGACCAGGAGCTGTCCATTCAGCCCCTCTTGAGCCTGTTGCACAGGTACAGGAATAGCCCATTCAGCCCCTCTCGAGCCTGTTACACAGGAACAGGAGGAGGCCATTCTGCCCCTCTCGATCCTGTTACACAGGAACAGGAGGGGGCCATTCAGCCCCTCTTGAGGCTGTTGCACAGGTACAGGAATAGCCCATTCAGCCCCTCTCGAGCCTGTTACACAGGAACAGGAGGAGGCCATTCAGCCCCTGTCGAGTCTGTAACACAGGAACAGCTGGAGGCCATTCAGCCCCTCTCGCGCCTGTTACACAGGAACAGGAGGAGGCCATTCAGCCCCTCTCGAGCCTGTTACAAAGCAACAGGAGGAGGCCATTCAGCCCCTCTCGAGCCTGTCGCACAGGAACAGGAGGAGGCCATTCAGCCCATTTCAAGCCTGTTAAACAGGAACAGGAGGAACCCATTCTGCCCGTCTGGTGCCTGTTACACAAAGAGAGGAGGAGGCCATTCAGCCATTCTTGACGTAGTTATACAGGAACAAGAGGAGGCCATTCAGCCCCACTTGACGTAGTTATACAGGAACAAGAGGAGGCCATTCAGTCCCTCTCGATACAGTTAAAGTGGAACAGGAGGAGGCCATTCAGCCCCTTTCGAGCCTGTTACACAGGAAGTGGAGGAGGCCATTGAGCCCATACCGAGCCTGTAACATAGGAACAGGAGGAGGCCCCATTCATCCCATCTCGTGCCTGTTACACAGGAACAGGAGGAGGCCTTTCAGCCCCTCTCGAGCCTGTTAAACATTAACAGGAGGAGGCCATTCAGTCCCTCTAGAATCTGTTACAGAGGAACATGTGGATGCCATTCAGCCCTTTTAGAGCCTGTTACACAGGAACAGGAGGAGGCCTTTCAGCCCCTCTCGAGCCTGTTAAACATTAACATGAGGAGGACATTCAGTACATCTAGAGTCTGTTACAGAGGAACAGGTGGAGGCCATTCAGCCCTTTTAGAGCCTGTTACACAGGAACAGGAGGAACCCATTCTGCCCCTCTGGTGCCTGTTACACAAAGTGAGGAGGAGGCCATTCAGCCCTTCTTGACGTAGTTATACAGGAAAAAGAGGAGGCCATTCAGCCCCACTTGACGTCCTTATACAGGAACAAGAGGAGGCCATTCAGTCCCTCTCGATACTGTTACACAGGAACAAGAGGAGGCCATTCAGTCCCTCTCGATACTGTTACACAGGCACAGGAGGAGGCCATTCAGCCCCTCTCGACACTGTTACACATGAACAGGAGGAGGCCATTCAGCCACTCTCGCGCCTGTTACACAGGAACTGGAGGAAGCCATTCAGCCTCTCTGGAGCCTTTTACCCAGGAACAGGAAGAGTTCATTCAGCCCCTCTCGAGCCTGTTACACATGAACAGGAAGAGGCCATTCAGCCTCTCTCGAGCCTTTTACACAGGAACTGGAGGAGGCCATTCAGCCCCTCTCTAGGCAGTTACACAGGAACAGGAGAAGCCCATTCAGCCCCTCTCGCGTCTGTTACACATGAACAGGAGGAGGCCATTCAGAAACATTCGAGTCTGTAACACAGGAGCAGGAAGAGGCCATTCAGCCCCTCTCAAGCATGTTACACAGGAACAGGTCGGGGACATTCAGCCCCTTTCGAGGCTGTTACACTGGAACAGGAAGAAGCCATTCAGCCCCTCTCGAGCCTGTTACACAGGAACAGGAGGAGGCCATTCAGCCCCTCTCGAGCCTGTAACATAGGAACAGGAGGAGGCCCCATTCAGCCCCTCTCGAGCCTGTGACACAGGAACAGGAAGAGGCCATTCAGTCGCTCTCGATCCTGTTACACAGGAAGAGGAGGAGGCCATTCAGCCCGTCTCGAGCCTGTAACATAGGAACAGGAAGAGGCCCCATTCAGCCCCTCTCGAGCGTGTTCCACAGGAACTGGAGTAGGCCATTCAGCCTCTTTCGAGGCAGTTACACAGGAACAGGAGAAGCCCATTCAGCCCCTCTCGCATCAGTTACACATGAACAGGAGGAGGCCATTCAGCCCCTTTCGAGTCTGTAACACAGGAACAGGAAGAGGCCATTCAGCCCCTCTCGAGGCTGTTACACAGGAACTGGAGGAGCCCATTCAGCCCCTTTCGAGGCTGTTACACAGGAACAGGAAGAGGCCATTAAGCCCCTCTCGAGCCTGTTACACAGGAACAGGAGGAGGCCATTCAGCCCCTCTCGATCCTGTTACACAGGAACAGGAGTAGGCCATTCAGACCCTCTCGGGCCTGTTACACATGAACAGGAATAGGCCAATCAGCCCCATTCGAGTCTGTAACACAGTAACTGGAAGAGGCCATTCATCCCCTCTCAGGCCTGTTACAGAGGACCAGGAGCTGTCCATTCAGCCCCTCTTGAGCCTGTTGCACAGGTACAGGAGGAGGCCATTCTGCCCCTCTCGAGCCTGTAACATTGGAACAGGAGGAGGCCCCATTCAGCCCATCTCGAGTCTGTTACACAGGAACAGGAAGAGGCCATTCAGCCCCTCTCGATCCTGTTACACAGGAACAGGAGGAGGCAATTCATTCCATCTCGAGCCTTTTCCACATGAACAGGAGGAGGCCATTCAGCCCCTCTAGAGTCTGTTACAGAGGAACAGGTGGAGGCCATTCAGCCCATTTAGACCCTGTTACACAACAGCAGGAGGAGGCCATTCAGCCCCTCTCGAGCCTGTTACACAGGAAGAGGAGGAGGCCATTCAGCCCGTCTCGAGTCTGTAACATAGGAACAGGAGGCACCCATTCAGCCCGTCTCGAGTCTGTTACACAGGAACAGGAGGAGGCCATTCAGCGACTCTCGAGTGTGTTACACAGTAACAGGAGGAGGCCATTCAGCCCCTCTCGAGCCTGTTACCCAGGAACAGGAGGAGGCCATTCAGCCCGTCTCGAGTCTGTTAGACAGGAACAGGAGGAGGCCATTCAGCCCTCTCGAGCCTGTTACACAGGAACACGAGGAGCCCATTCAGCCCCTCTCGAGCCTGTTACACATGAGCAGGAAGAGGCCATTCAGCCTCTCTGGAGCCTTTTACACAGGAACTGGAGGAGGCCATTCAGCCCCTCTCGAGGCAGTTACACAGGAACAGGAGAAGCCCATTCAGCCCCTCTCAGGCCTGTTACAGAGGACCAGGAGCTGTCCATTCAGCCCCTCTTGAGCCTGTTGCACAGGTACAGGAATAGCCCATTCAGCCCCTCTCGAACCTGTTACACAGGAACAGGAGGAGCCCATTCTGCCCCTCTCGATCCTGTTACACAGGAACAGAAGGGAGCCATTCAGCCCCTCTTGAGCCTGTTGCACAGGTACAGGAATAGCCCATTCAGCCCCTCTCGAGCCTGTTACACAGGAACAGGAGGAGGCCATTCTGCCCCTCTCGAGCATGTTACACAGGAACAGGTAGGGGACATTCAGCCCCTCTCTAGCCTGTTACACAGGAACAGGAGGGGGACATTCAGCCCCTCTCGAGCCTTTTACACAGGAACTGGAGTAGGCCATTCAGCCCCTCTCGAGCCTGTAACATAGGAACAGGAGGTGGCCCCATTCAGCCCCTCTCGAGCCTGTTACACAGGAAGTGGAGGAGGCCATTCAGCCCCTCTCGAGCCTGTAACATAGGAACAGGAGGAGGCCCCATTCAGCCCCTCTCGAGCCTGTTGCACAGGAACAGGAGGAGGCCATTCAGCCCCACTCGATCCTATTATACAGGAACAGGAGGAGGCCATTCAGCCCGTCTCGAGCCTGTAACATAGGAACAGGAAGAGGCCATTCAGCCCCTTTCGAGTCTGTAACACAGGAACAGGAAGAGGCCATTCAACCCCTCTCAAGGATGTTACACAGGAACAGGAGGAGGCCATTCAGCCCCTTTCGAGGCTGTTACAAAGGAACAGGAAGAGGCCATTCAGCCCCTCTCGAGCCTGTTACACAGGAACAGGAGGAGGCCATTCAGCCCCTCTCGAGCCTATTACACAGGAACAGGAGGTGGCCATTCAGCCCCTTCGAGTCTGTTACACAGCAACAGGAGGAGGACATTCAGCCCCTCTCGAGCCTGTTACACAGGAACAGGAGGAGGCCATTCAGCCCCTCTCGAGCCTTTTACACAGGAACAGGAGGAGGCCATTCAGCCCCTCTCGAGCCTTTTACACAGGAACAGGAGGAGGCCATTCAGCCAGTCTGGAATCTGTAACACAGGAACAGGAAGAGGCCATTCAGCCCCTCTCGAGGCTGTTACACAGGAACAGGAAGAGGCCATTCAGCCCCTCTCGAGCAGGTTACACAGGAACAGGAGGAGGCAATTCAGCCCCTATTGAGCCTTTTACACAGGAACAGTAGGAGTCCATTCAGCCCCTCTCGATCCTGTTACACAGGAACAGTAGGAGTCCATTCAGCCCCTCTCGATCCTGTTACACATGAACAGGACTAGGCCATTCAGCCCCATTCGAGGCTGTAACACAGGAACAGGAAGAAGCCATTCAGCCCCTCTCGAGGCTGTTACACAGTAACAGGAAGAGGCCATTCAGCCCATCTCAGGCCTGTTACAGAGGACCAGGAGCTGTCCATTCAGCCCCTCTTGAGCCTGTTGCACAGGTACAGGAATAGCCCATTCAGCCCCTCTCGAGCCTGTTACACAGGAACAGGAGGAGGCCATTCTGCCCCTCTCGATCCTGTTACACAGGAACAGGAGGGGGCCATTCAGCCCCTCTTGAGGCTGTTGCACAGGTACAGGAATAGCCCATTCAGCCCCTCTCGAGCCTGTTACACAGGAACAGGAGGAGGCCATTCAGCCCCTGTCGAGTCTGTAACACAGGAACAGCTGGAGGCCATTCAGCCCCTCTCGCGCCTGTTACACAGGAACAGGAGGAGGCCATTCAGCCCCTCTCGAGCCTGTTACAAAGCAACAGGAGGAGGCCATTCAGCCCCTCTCGAGCCTGTCGCACAGGAACAGGAGGAGGCCCATTCAGCCCCTCTCGAGTCTTTTGCACAGGAACGGGAGGATGCCATTCAGCCCATCTCAAGCCTGTTAAACAGGAACAGGAGGAACCCATTCTGCCCGTCTGGTGCCTGTTACACAAAGAGAGGAGGAGGCCATTCAGCCCTTCTTGACGTAGTTATACAGGAACAAGAGGAGGCCATTCAGCCCCACTTGACGTAGTTATACAGGAACAAGAGGAGGCCATTCAGTCCCTCTCGATACAGTTAAAGTGGAACAGGAGGAGGCCATTCAGCCCCTTTCGAGCCTGTTACACAGGAAGTGGAGGAGGCCATTGAGCCCCTACCGAGCCTGTAACATAGGAAAAGGAGGAGGCCCCAATCATCCCATCTCGTGCCTGTTACACAGGAACAGGAGGAGGCCTTTCAGCCCCTCTCGAGCCTGTTAAACATTAACAGGAGGAGGCCATTCAGTCCCTCTAGAATCTGTTACAGAGGAACATGTGGATGCCATTCAGCCCTTTTAAAGCCTGTTACACAGGAACAGGAGGAAGCCTTTCAGCCCCTCTCGAGCCTGTTAAACATTAACATGTGGAGGACATTCAGTACCTCTAGAGTCTGTTACAGAGGAACAGGTGGAGGCCATTCAGCCCTTTTAGAGCCTGTTACACAGGAACAGGAGGAACCCATTCTGCCCCTCTGGTGCCTGTTACACAAAGTGAGGAGGAGGCCATTCAGCCCTTCTTGACGTAGTTATACAGGACAAACAGGAGGCCATTCAGCCCCACTTGACGTCGTTATACAGGAACAAGAGGAGGCCATTCAGTCCCTCTCGATACTGTTACACAGGCACAGGAGGAGGCCATTCAGTCCCTCTCGACACTGTTACACATGAACAGGAGGAGGCCATTCAGTCACTCTCGCGCCTGTTACACAGGATCTGGAGAAGGCCATTCAGCCCCACCCGAGCCTGTTAGACAGGAACAGGAAGAGGCCATTCAGCCAGTCTCGAGGCTGTTACACAGGATCAGGAAGAGGCCATTCAACCCCTCTCGAAGCTGTTACACAGGAACAGGAAGAGGCCATTCAGCCTCTCTCGAGGCTGTTACACAGGATCAGGAGGAGGCCATTCAGCCCCACTCGAGCCTGTTACACAGGAAAATGAAGAGGCCATTCAGCCCCTCTCGAGCCTGTTACACATGAACAGGAGGAGACCATACAGCCCCTCTCGAGCCTTTTACACAGGAACAGGAGGAGACCATAAAGCCCCTGTCGAGCCTGTTACACAGGAGCAGGAGGAGGCCATTCAGACCCTCTCGAGAATGTTACCCAAGAACAGGAGGAGGCCATTTCAGCCCCTCTCGTGCCTGTTACACAGGAACAGGAGGAAGCCATTCAGCCCATCTCAAGCCTTTTAAACATGAACAGGAGGAACCCATTCTGCCCCTCTGGTGCCTGTTACACAAAGAGAGGAGGAGGCCATTCAGCCCTTCTTGGCGTAGGTATACAGGAACAAGAGGAGGCCATTCAGTCACTCCCGATATAGTTAAAGTGGAACAGGAGGAGGCCATTCAGCCCCTCCCAAGCGTGTTACACAGGAAGTGGAGGAGGCCATTCAGCCCCTCTCGAGCCTGTTGCTCAGGAACAGGAAGTGGCCATTCAGCCCCGCTCGATTCTGTTACACAGGAACAGGAGGAGGCAATTCATCCCATCTCGAGCCTGTTACACAGGAACAGGAGGAAGCCTTTCAGCCCCTCTCGATCCTGTTAAACATTAACAGGACGAGGCCATTCAGCCCCTCTCGAGTCTGTTACAGAGGAACAGGTGGAGGCCATTCAACCCTTTTACAGCCTGTTACACAGGAACAGGAGGAGGCCATTCAGCACCTCTCGAGCCTGCTACACAGGAACAGGAGGAGGCCATTCAGCCCCTCTCGAACCTGTTACACATGAACAGGAGGAGGCCATTCAGCACCTCTCGAGACTGCTACACAGGAACAGGAGGAGGCCATTCAGCCCCTCTCGAACCTGTTACACATGAACAGGAGGAGGCCATTCAGCCCCTGTCGAGCCAGTTACACAGGAACAGGAGGAACCCATTCAGCCCCTCTCGAGCCTGTTACACAGGAACAGGAGGAGGCCATTCAGCCCCTCTCGAGCCTGTTACACAGGAACAGGAGGAGGCCACTCAGCCCCTCGCGAGCCTGTTACACAGGAACAGGTGGAGGCCCCATTCAGCCCCTCTCGAGTCTGTTACACAGGAAAAGGAGGAGGTCATTCAGTCCCTCTCGAACCTGTTACACAGGAACAGGAGGAGGCCATTCAGCCCCTCTCGAGCCTGTTAAACATGAACAGGAGGAGGCCATTCAGCCCCTCTCGAGCCTGTTAAACAGGAACAGGAGGCACCCATTCAGCCCCTCTCGAGCCTGTTACACAGGAACAGGAGGAGATCATTCAGCCCCTCTCGAGCCTGTTACACAGGAACAGGAGGAGCTCATTCAGCCCGTCTCGAGTCTGTTACACAGGAACAGGAGGAGGCCATTCAGCCCCTCTCGAGCTTGTTACACAAGAACAGGAGGAAGCCATTCAGCCCGTCTCGAGTCTGTAGACAGGGACAGGAGGAGGCCATTCAGCCCTCTCGAGCCTGTTACACAGGAACACGAGGAGCCCATTCAGCCCCTCTCGAGCCTGTTACACATGAACAGGAGGAGGCCATTTAGCCTCACTCCAGCCTTTTACACAGGAACAGCAGGAGGCCATTCAGCCCATCTCGATGCAGTTACACAGGAACAGGAGAAGCCCATTCAGCCCCTCTCGCATCTGTAACACAGGAACAGGAAGAGGCCATTCAGCCCCATTCGAGTCTGTAACACAGGAGCAGGAAGAGGCCATTCAGCCCCTCTCGAGGCTGTTACACAGGAACAGGAGGAGGCCATTCAGCCCCTTTCGAGGCTTTACACAGGAACAGGAAGAGGCCATTCAGCCCCTCTCGAGCCTGTTACACAGGAACAGGAGGAGGCCATTCAGCCCCTCTCGATCCTATTACACAGGAACAGGAGGAGGCAATTCATCCCATCTCGAGCCTGTTACACAGGAACAGGAGGAAGCCTTTCAGCCCCTCTCGAGCCTGTTAAACATAATCAGGAGGAGGCCATTCAGCCCCTCTAGAGTCTGTTACAGAGGAACAGGTGGAGGCCATTCAGCCCTTTTAGAGCCTGTTACACAGGAACAAGAGGAGGCCATTCAGCCCCTCTCGAACCTGTTACACAGGAACAGGAGGAAACCATTCAGCCCCTCTCGAACCTGTTACACATGAACAGGAGGAGGCCATTAGGCCCTTCTCGAGCCAGTTACACAGGAACAGGAGGACCCCATTCAGTCCCTCTCGAGCCTGTTACACAGGAACAGGAAGAGGCCACTCAGCCCCTCGCGAGCCTGTTACACAGGAACAGGTGGAGGCCCCATTCAGCCCCGCTCGAGTCTGTTAAACAGGAAAAGGAGGAGGTCATTCAGTCCCTCTCGAGCCTGTTAAAAGGGAACAGGAGTAGGCCATTCAGCCCCTCTCGAGCCTTTTACACAGGAACAGGAGGAGATCATTCAGCCAGTCTCGAGTCTGTAACTCAGGAACAGGAAGAGGCCATTCAGCCCCTCTCGAGCCTGTTACACAGGAACAAGAGGAGGCCATTCAGCCCCTCTTGAGGCTGTTACACAGAACAGGAAGAGGCCATTCAGCCCCTCTCGAGCATGTTACACATGAACAGGAGTAGGCCATTCAGCCCCTATTGAGCTTTTACACAGGAACAGTAGGAATCCATTCAGCCCCTCTCGATCCTGTTACACAGGAACAGGAGGAGGCCATTCAGCCCCTCTTGAGCCTGTTACACAGGAACAGGAGGAGGACATTCAGCCCCTCTCGAGAATTTTACCCAAGAACAGAAGGAGGCTATTCAGCCCTTCTTCAGTCTGTTACACAGGAACAGCTGGAGGCCATTCAGCCCTTCTTGACGTAGTTATACAGGAACAAGAGGAGGCCATGCAGTCCCTCTCGATACAGTTAAAGTGGAACAGGAGGATGCCATTCAGCCCATTTAGAGCCTGTTACACAACAACAGGAGGAGGCCATTCAGCCCCTCTCGAGCCTGTAACACAGGAACAGGAGGAGGCCCCATTCAGCCCCTCTCGAGCCTGTTACACAGGAACAGGAGGAGGCCTTTCATCCCCTCTTGAGCCTGTTACACATGAACAGGAAGAGGCCATTCAGCCTCTCTTGAGCCTGTTAAATATGAACAGGAGGAGGCCATTCAGCCCCTCTCGAGCCTGTTAAACAGGAACAGGAGGCACCCATTCAGCCCCTCTCGAGCCTGTTACACAGGAACAGGAGGAGGTCATTCAGCCCCTCTCGAGCCTGTTACACAGGAACAGGAGGAGCTCATTCAGCCCGTCTCGAGCCTGTTACACATGAACAGGAGGAGGCCATTCAGCCCCTCTAGAGTCTGTTACACAGGAACAGGTGGAGGCCATTCAGCCCTTTAAGAGCCTGTTACACAGGAACAGGAGGAGGCCATTCAGCCCCTCTCGAGCCTGTTACACAGGAACAGGAGAAGCCCATTCAGCCCGTCTCGAGACTGTTACACAGGAACAGGAGGAGGCCATTCAGCCCCTCTTGAGCCTTTTACACAGGAACAGGAGGAACCCATTCAGCCCCTCTCGACCCTGTTACACAGGAACAGGAGGAGCCCATTCAGCCCCTCTCGAGAATGTTACCCAAGAACAGAAGGAGGCCATTCAGCCCTTCTTCGTTCTGTTACACAGGAACAGCTGGTGGCCATTCAGACCCTCTCGATCCTGTTACACAGGAACAGGACGAGACCATTCAGCCCATCTCGAGCCTGTTACACAGCAACAGGAGGAGGCCATTCAGCCCCTCTCGAGCCTGTTACACAGGAACAGGAGGCCATTCAGCCCCTCTCGAGCCTGTCGCACTGGAACAGGAGGAGTCCATTCAGCTCCTCTCGAGCCGATTAAACAGGAACAGGAGGAGGACATTCAGCCCCTCTCGAGAATGTTACCCAAGAACAGGAGGAGGCCCATTCAGCCCCTCTCGAGTCTGTTGCACAGGAACAGGAGGCGGCCATTCAGCCCATCTCAAGCCTGTTAAACAGGAACAGGAGGAACCCATTCTGCCCATCTGGTGCCTGTTACACCAAAGAGAGGAGGAGGCCATTCAACCCTCCTTGACGTAGTTATACAGGAACAAGAGGAGGCCATTCAGCCCCACTTGACGTAGTTATACAGGAACAAGAGGAGGCCATTCAGTCCCTCTCGATACAGTTAAAGTGGAACAGGAGGAGGCCATTCAGCCCCTTTCGAGCCTGTTACACAGGAAGTGGAGGAGGCCATTGAGCCCATACCGAGCCTGTAACATAGGAACAGGAGGAGGCCCCATTCATCCCATCTCGTGCCTGTTACACAGGACCAGGAAGAGGCCTTTCAGCCCCTCTTGAGCCTGTTAAACATTAACAGGAGGAGGCCATTCAGTCCCCTCTAGAATCTGTTACAGAGGAACATGTGGATGCCATTCAGCCCTTTTAGAGCCTGTTACACAGGAACAGGAGGAGGCCTTTCAGCCCCTCTCGAACCTGTTACACAGGAACAGGAGGAGGACATTCAGTACCTCTAGAGTCTATTACAGAGGAACAGGTGGAGGCCATTCAGCCCTTTTAGAGCCTGTTACACAGGAACAGGAGGAAACCATTCAGCCCCTCTCGAACCTGTTACACATGAACAGGAGGAGGCCATTCAGCCCTTCTCGAGCCAGTTACACAGGAACAGGAGGACCCCATTCAGTCCCTCTCGAGCCTGTTACACAGGAACAGGAAGAGGCCACTCAGCCCCCTCGCGAGCCTGTTACACAGGAACAGGTGGAGGCCCCATTCAGCCCCCGCTCGAGTCTGTTAAACAGGAAAAGGAGGAGTTCATTCAGTCCCTCTCGAGCCTGTTAAAAGGGAACAGGAGTAGGCCATTCAGTCCCCTCTCGAGCCTGTTACACAGGAACAGGAGGAGATCATTCAGCCAGTCTCGAGTCTGTAACACAGGAACAGGAAGAGGCCATTCAGCCCCTCTCGAGCCTGTTACACAGGAACAAGAGGAGGCCATTCAGCCCCTCTTGAGGCTGTTACACAGAACAGGAAGAGGCCATTCAGCCCCTCTCCGAGCATGTTACACATGAACAGGAGTAGGCCATTCAGCCCCTATTGAGCTTTTACACAGGAACAGTAGGAATCCATTCAGCCCCTCTCGATCCTGTTACACAGGAACAGGAGGAGGCCATTCAGCCCCTCTTGAGCCTGTTACACAGGAACAGGAGGAGGACATTCAGCCCCTCTCGAGAATTTTACCCAAGAACAGAAGGAGGCTATTCAGCCCTTCTTCAGTCTGTTACACAGGAACAGCTGGAGGCCATTCAGCCCTTCTTGACGTAGTTATACAGGAACAAGAGGAGGCCATGCAGTCCCTCTCGATACAGTTAAAGTGGAACAGGAGGATGCCATTCAGCCCATTTAGAGCCTGTTACACAACAACAGGAGGAGGCCATTCAGCCCCTCTCGAGCCTGTAACACAGGAACAGGAGGAGGCCCCATTCAGCCCCTCTCGAGCCTGTTACACAGGAACAGGAGGAGGCCTTTCATCCCCTCTTGAGCCTGTTACACATGAACAGGAAGAGGCCATTCAGCCTCTCTTGAGCCTGTTAAACATGAACAGGAGGAGGCCATTCAGCCCCTCTCGAGCCTGTTAAACAGGAACAGGAGGCACCCATTCAGCCCCTCTCGAGCCTGTTACACAGGAACAGGAGGAGATCATTCAGCCCCTCTCGAGCCTGTTACACAGGAACAGGAGGAGCTCATTCAGCCCGTCTCGAGCCTGTTACACATGAACAGGAGGAGGCCATTCAGCCCCTCTAGAGTCTGTTACACAGGAACAGGTGGAGGCCATTCAGCCCTTTAAGAGCCTGTTACACAGGAACAGGAGGAGGCCATTCAGCCCCTCTCCAGCCTTTTACACAGGAACTGCAGGAGGCCATTCAGCCCCTCTCGATGCAGTTACACAGGAACAGGAGAAGCCCATTCAGCCCCTCTCGCATCTGTTACACATGAACAGGAGGAGGCCATTCAGCCCCATTCGAGTCTGTAAACACAGGAGCAGGAAGAGGCCATTCAGCCCCTCTCGAGGCTGTTGCACAGGAACAGGAGGAGGCCATTCAGCCCCTTTCGAGGCTTTACACAGGAACAGGAAGAGGCCATTCAGCCCCCTCTCGAGCCTGTTACACAGGAACAGGAGGAGGCCATTCAGCCCCTCTCGATCCTATTACACAGGAACAGGAGGAGGCAATTCATCCCATCTCGAGCCTGTTACACAGGAACAGGAGGAAGCCTTTCAGCCCCTCTCGAGCCTGTTAAACATAATCAGGAGGAGGCCATTCAGCCCCTCTAGAGTCTGTTACAGAGGAACAGGTGGAGGCCATTCAGCCCTTTTAGAGCCTGTTACACAGGAACAAGAGGAGGCCATTCAGCCCCTCTCGAACCTGTTACACAGGAACAGGAGGAAACCATTCAGCCCCTCTCGAACCTGTTACACATGAACAGGAGGAGGCCATTCAGCCCTTCTCGAGCCAGTTACACAGGAACAGGAGGACCCCATTCAGTCCCTCTCGAGCCTGTTACACAGGAACAGGAAGAGGCCACTCAGCCCCTCGCGAGCCTGTTACACAGGAAACAGGTGGAGGCCCCATTCAGCCCCTCTCGAGTCTGTTAAACAGGAAAAGGAGGAGGTCATTCAGTCCCTCTCGAGCCTGTTAAAAGGGAACAGGAGTAGGCCATTCAGGCCCCTCTCGAGCCTTTTACACAGGAACAGGAGGAGATCATTCAGCCAGTCTCGAGTCTGTAACACAGGAACAGGAAGAGCCATTCAGCCCCTCTCGAGCCTGTTACACAGGAACAGGAGGAGATCATTCAGCCCCTCTTGAGGCTGTTACACAGAACAGGAAGAGGCCATTCAGCCCCTCTCGAGCATGTTACACATGAACAGGAGTAGGCCATTCAGCCCTATTGAGCTTTTACACAGGAACAGTAGGAATCCATTCAGCCCCTCTCGATCCTGTTACACAGGAACAGGAGGAGGCCATTCAGCCCCTCTTGAGCCTGTTACACAGGAACAGGAGGAGGACATTCAGCCCCTCTCGAGACTTTTACCCAAGAACAGAAGGAGGCTATTCAGCCCTTCTTCAGTCTGTTACACAGGAACAGCTGGAGGCCATTCAGCCCTTCTTGACGTAGTTATACAGGAAAAAGAGGAGGCCATGCAGTCCCTCTCGATACAGTTAAAGTGGAACAGGAGGATGCCATTCAGCCCATTTAGAGCCTGTTACACAACAACAGGAGGAGGCCATTCAGCCCCTCTCGAGCCTGTTACACAGGAACAGGAGGAGGCCTTTCAGCACCTCTTGAGCCTGTTACACATGAACAGGAAGAGGCCATTCAGCCTCTCTCGAGCTTGTTAAACATGAACAGGAGGAGGCCATTCAGCCCCTCTCGAGCCTGTTAAACAGGAAGAGGAGGCACCCATCTCAGCCCCTCTCGAGCCTGTTACACAGGAACAGGAGGAAGCCATTCAGCCCCGTCTCGAGCCTTTTACACAGGAACTGCAGGAGGCCATTCAGCCCCTCTCGATGCAATTACACAGGAACAGGAGAAGCCCATTCAGCCCCTCTCGCATCTGTTACACATGAACAGGAAGAGGCCATTCAGCCCCATTCGAGTCTGTAAAACAGGAGCAGGAAGAGGCCATTCAGCCCCTCTCGAGGCTGTTACACAGGAACAGGAGGAGGCCATTCAGCCCCTTTCGAGGCTGTTACACAGGAACAGGAAGAGGCCATTCAGCCCCTCTCGAGCCTGTTACACAGGAACAGGAGGAGGCCATTCAGCCCCTCTCGATCCTATTACACAGGAACAGGAGGAGGCAATTCATCCCATCTCGAGCCTGTTACACAGGAACAGGAGGAAGCCTTTCAGCCCCTCTCGAGCCTGTTAAACATTAACAGGAGGAGGCCATTCAGCCCCTCTAGAGTCTGTTACAGAGGAACAGGTGGAGGCCATTCAGCCCTTTCAGAGCCTGTTACACAGGAACAGGAGGAAACCATTCAGCCCCTCTCGAACCTGTTACACATGAACAGGAGGAGGCCATTCAGCCCTTCTCGAGCCAGTTACACAGGAACAGGAGGACCCCATTCAGTCCCTCTCGAGCCTGTTACACAGGAACAGGAAGAGGCCACTCAGCCCCTCTCGAGCCTGTTACACAGGAACAAGAGAAGGCCATTCAGCCCCTCTCGAGCATGTTACACATGAACAGGAGTAGGCCATTCAGCCCCTCTCGATCCTATTACACAGGAACAGGAGGAGGCAATTCATCCCATCTCGAGCCTGTTAAACAGGAAAAGGAGGAGGTCATTCAGTCCCTCTCGAGCCTGTTAAAAGGGAACAGGAGTAGGCCATTCAGCCCCTCTCGAGCCTTTTACACAGGAACAGGAGGAGATCATTCAGCCAGTCTCGAGTCTGTAACACAGGAACAGGAAGAGGCCATTCAGCCCCTCTCGAGCCTGTTGCACAGGAACAAGAGAAGGCCATTCAGCCCCTCTCGAGCATGTTACACATGAACAGGAGTAGGCCATTCAGCCCCTATTGAGCTTTTACACAGGAACAGTAGGAATCCATTCAGCCCCTCTCGAACCTGTTACACAGGAACAGGAGGAGGCCATTCAGCCCCTTTTGAGCCTGTTACACAGGAACAGTAGGAATCCATTCAGCCCCTCTCGAGCCTGTTACACATGAACAGGAGGAGGCCATTCAGCCCTTCTCGAGCCAGTTACACAGGAACAGGAGGACCCCATTCAGTCCCTCTCGAGCCTGTTACACAGGAACAGGAAGAGGCCACTCAGCCCCTCGCAAGCCTGTTACACAGGAACAGGTGGAGGCCCCATTCAGCCCCACTCGAGTCTGTTAAACAGGAAAAGGAGGAGGTCATTCAGTCCCTCTCGAGCCTGTTAAAAGGGAACAGGAGTAGGCCATTCAGCCCCTCTCGAGCCTTTTACACAGGAACAGGAGGAGATCATTCAGCCAGTCTCGAGTCTGTAACACAGGAACAGGAAGAGGCCATTCAGCCCCTCTCGAGCCTGTTACACAGAAACAAGAGGAGGCCATTCAGCCCCTCTTGAGGCTGTTACACAGAACAGGAAGAGGCCATTCAGCCCCTCTCGAGCATGTTACACATGAACAGGAGTAGGCCATTCAGCCCCTATTGAGCTTTTACACAGGAACAGTAGGAATCCATTCAGCCCCTCTCGATCCTGTTACACAGGAACAGGAGGAGGCCATTCAGCCCCTCTTGAGCCTGTTACACAGGAACAGGAGGAGGACATTCAGCCCCTCTCGAGAATTTTACCCAAGAACAGAAGGAGGCTATTCAGCCTTTCTTCAGTCTGTTACACAGGAACAGCTGGAGGCCATTCAGCCCTTCTTGACGTAGTTATACAGGAAAAAGAGGAGGCCATGCAGTCCCTCTCGATACAGTTAAAGTGGAACAGGAGGATGCCATTCAGCCCATTTAGAGCCTGTTACACAACAACAGGAGGAGGCCATTCAGCCCCTCTCGAGCCTGTAACACAGGAACAGGAGGAGGCCCAATTCAGCCCCTCTCGAGCCTGTTACACAGGAACAGGAGGAGGCCTTTCAGCCCCTCTTGAGCCTGTTACACATGAACAGGAAGAGGCCATTCAGCCTCTCTCGAGCTTGTTAAACATGAACAGGAGGAGGCCATTCAGCCCCTCTCGAGCCTGTTAAACAGGAAGAGGAGGCACCCATTCAGCCCCTCTCGAGCCTGTTACACAGGAACAGGAGGAAGCCATTCAGCCCGTCTCGAGCCTTTTACACAGGAACTGCAGGAGGCCATTCAGCCCCTCTCGATGCAGTTACACAGGAACAGGAGAAGCCCATTCAGCCCCTCTCGCATCTGTTACACATGAACAGGAAGAGGCCATTCAGCCCCATTCGAGTCTGTAACACAGGAGCAGGAAGAGACCATTCAGCCCCTCTCGAGGCTGTTACACAGGAACAGGAGGAGGCCATTCAGCCCCTTTCGAGGCTGTTACACAGGAACAGGAAGAGGCCATTCAGCCCCTCTCGAGCCTGTTACACAGGAACAGGAGGAAGCCTTTCAGCCCCTCTCGAGCCTGTTAAACATTAACAGGAGGAGGCCATTCAGCCCCTCTAGAGTCTGTTACAGAGGAACAGGTGGAGGCCATTCAGCCCTTTCAGAGCCTGTTACACAGGAACAGGAGGAGGCCATTCAGCCCTTCTCGAGCCAGTTACACAGGAACAGGAGGGAAACCATTCAGCCCCTCTCGAACCTGTTACACATGAACAGGAGGAGGCCATTCAGCCCTTCTCGAGCCAGTTACACAGGAACAGGAGGACCCCATTCAGTCCCTCTCGAGCCTGTTACACAGGAACAGGAAGAGGCCACTCAGCCCCTCTCGAGCCTGTTACACAGGAACAAGAGAAGGCCATTCAGCCCCTCTCGAGCATGTTACACATGAACAGGAGTAGGCCATTCAGCCCCTCTCGATCCTATTACACAGGAACGGAGGAGGCAATTCATCCCATCTCGGAGCCTGTTAAACAGGAAAAGGAGGAGGTCATTCAGTCCCTCTCGAGCCTGTTAAAAGGGAACAGGAGTAGGCCATTCAGCCCCTCTCGAGCCTTTTACACAGGAACAGGAGGAGATCATTCAGCCAGTCTCGAGTCTGTAACACAGGAACAGGAAGAGGCCATTCAGCCCCCTCTCGAGCCTGTTACACAGGAACAAGAGAAGGCCATTCAGCCCTCTCGAGCATGTTACACATGAACAGGAGTAGGCCATTCAGCCCCTATTGAGCTTTTACACAGGAACAGTAGGAATCCATTCAGCCCCTCTCGAACCTTTTACACAGGAACAGGAGGAGGCCATTCAGCCCCTTTTGAGCCTGTTACACAGGAACAGTAGGAATCCATTCAGCCCCTCTCGAGCCTGTTACACAGGAACAGGAGGAGGCCATTCAGCCCCTCTTGAGCCTGTTACACAGGAACAGGAGGAGGACATTCAGCCTCTCTCGAGCCTTTTACACAGGAACAGGAAGAGTTCATTCAGCCCCTCTAGAGTATGTTACAGAGGAACAGGTGGAGGCCATTCAGCCCATTTAGAGCCTTGTTACACAAGAACAGGAGGGAGGTCACTCAACCCCCTCTCGAGCCTGTTAAACATGAACAGGAGGAGGCCATTCAGCCCCTCTCGAGCCTGTTAAAACAGGAACAGGAGGCACCATTCAGCCCGTCTCGAGTCTGTTACACAGGAACAGGAGGAGGCCATTCAGCCACTCTCGAGTGTGTTACACAGGAACAGGAGGAGGCCATTCAGCCCCTCTCGAGCCTGTTACACAGGAACAGGAGGAGGCCATTCAGCCCGTCTCGAGTCTGTTAGACAGGAACAGGAGGAGGCCATTCAGCCCTCTCGAGCCTGTTACACAGGAGCACGAGGAGCCCATTCAGCCCCTCTCGAGCCTGTTACACATGAGCAGGAAGAGTCCATTCAGCCTCTCTGGGAGCCTTTTACCAGGACAGGAAGAGTTCATTCAGCCCCTCTCGAGCCTGTTACACATGAACAGGAAGAGGCCATTCAGCCTCTCTCGAGCCTTTTACACAGGAACTGGAGGAGGCCATTCAGCCCCTCTCGAGGCAGTTTACACAGGAACAGGAGAAGCCCATTCAGCCCCTCTCGCGTCTGTTACACATGAACAGGAGGAGGCCATTCAGAACCATTCGAGTCTGTAGCACAGGAACAGGAAGAGGCCATTCAGCCCCTCTCGAGCAGTTACACAGGAACAGGTAGGGGACATTCAGCCCCTTTCGAGGCTGTTACACTGGAACAGGAAGAGGCCATTCAGCCCCTCTCGAGCCTGTTACACAGGAACAGGAGGAGGCCATTCAGCCCCTCTCGAGCCTGTAACATAGGAACAGGTGGAGGCCCCATTCAGCCCTCTCGAGCCTGTGACACAGGAACAGGAAGAGGCCATTCAGTCGCTCTCGATCCTGTTACACAGGAAGAGGAGGAGGCCATTCAGCCCGTCTCGAGCCTGTTACACAGGAACAGGAGGAGATCATTCAGCCAGTCTCGAGTCTGTAACACAGGAACAGGAAGAGGCCATTCAGCCCCTCTCGAGCCTGTTACACAGGAACAAGAGGAGGCCATTCAGCCCTCTTGAGGCTGTTTACACAGAACAGGAAGAGGCCATTCAGCCCTCTCGAGCATGTTACACATGAACAGGAGTAGGCCATTCAGCCCCTATTGAGCTTTTACACAGGAACAGTAGGAATCCATTCAGCCCCTCTCGATCCTGTTACTCAGGAACAGGAGGAGGCCATTCAGCCCCTCTTGAGCCTGTTACACAGGAACAGGAGGAGGACATTCAGCCCTCTCGAGAATATTACCCAAGAACAGAAGGAGGCTATTCAGCCTTTCTTCAGTCTGTTACACAGGAACAGCTGGAGGCCATTCAGCCCTTCTTGACGTAGTTATACAGGAAAAAGAGGAGGCCATGCAGTCCCTCTCGATACAGTTAAAGTGGAACAGGAGGATGCCATTCAGCCCATTTAGAGCCTGTTACACAACAACAGGAGGAGGCCATTCAGCCCCTCTCGAGCCTGTAACACAGGAACAGGAGGAGGCCCAATTCAGCCCCTCTCGAGCCTGTTACACAGGAACAGGAGGAGGCCTTTCAGCCCCTCTTGAGCCTGTTACACATGAACAGGAAGAGGCCATTCAGCCTCTCTCGAGCTTGTTAAACATGAACAGGAGGAGGCCATTCAGCCCCTCTCGAGCCTGTTAAACAGGAAGAGGAGGCACCCATTCAGCCCCTCTCGAGCCTGTTACACAGGAACAGGAGGAAGCCATTCAGCCCGTCTCGAGCCTTTTACACAGGAACTGCAGGAGGCCATTCAGCCCCTCTCGATGCAGTTACACAGGAACAGGAGAAGCCCATTCAGCCCCTCTCGCATCTGTTACACATGAACAGGAAGAGGCCATTCAGCCCCATTCGAGTCTGTAACACAGGAGCAGGAAGAGGCCATTCAGCCCCTCTCGAGGCTGTTACACAGGAACAGGAGGAGGCCATTCAGCCCCTTTCGAGGCTGTTACACAGGAACAGGAAGAGGCCATTCAGCCCCTCTCGAGCCTGTTACACAGGAACAGGAGGAGGCCATTCAGCCCCTCTCGATCCTATTACACAGGAACAGGAGGAGGCAATTCATCCCATCTCGAGCCTGTTACACAGGAACAGGAGGAAGCCTTTCAGCCCCTCTCGAGCCTGTTAAACATTAACAAGAGGAGGCCATTCAGCCCCTCTAGAGTCTGTTACACAGGAACAGGTGGAGGCCATTCAGCCCTTTCAGAGCCTGTTACACAGGAACAGGAGGAGGCCATTCAGCCCTTCTCGAGCCAGTTACACAGGAACAGGAGGAAACCATTCAGCCCCTCTCGAACCTGTTACACATGAACAGGAGGAGGCCATTCAGCCCTTCTCGAGCCAGTTACACAGGAACAGGAGGACCCCATTCAGTCCCTCTCGAGCCTGTTACACAGGAACAGGAAGAGGCCACTCAGCCCCTCTCGAGCCTGTTACACAGGAACAAGAGAAGGCCATTCAGCCCCTCTCGAGCATGTTACACATGAACAGGAGTAGGCCATTCAGCCCCTCTCGATCCTATTACACAGGAACAGGAGGAGGCAATTCATCCCATCTCGAGCCTGTTAAACAGGAAAAGGAGGAGGTCATTCAGTCCCTCTCGAGCCTGTTAAAAGGGAACAGGAGTAGGCCATTCAGCCCCTCTCGAGCCTTTTACACAGGAACAGGAGGAGATCATTCAGCCAGTCTCGAGTCTGTAACACAGGAACAGGAAGAGGCCATTCAGCCCCTCTCGAGCCTGTTACACAGGAACAAGAGAAGGCCATTCAGCCCCTCTCGAGCATGTTACACATGAACAGGAGTAGGCCATTCAGCCCCTATTGAGCTTTTACACAGGAACAGTAGGAATCCATTCAGCCCCTCTCGAACCTGTTACACAGGAACAGGAGGAGGCCATTCAGCCCCTTTTGAGCCTGTTACACAGGAACAGTAGGAATCCATTCAGCCCCTCTCGAGCCTGTTACACAGGAACAGGAGGAGGCCATTCAGCCCCTCTTGAGCCTGTTACACAGGAACAGGAGGAGGACATTCAGCCCCTCTCGAGAATTTTACCCAAGAACAGAAGGAGGCTATTCAGCCCTTCTTCAGTCTGTTACACAGGAACAGCTGGAGGCCATTCAGCCCTTCTTGACATAGTTATACAGGAACAAGAGGAGGCCATGCAGTCCCTCTCGATACAGTTAAAGTGGAACAGGAGGATGCCATTCAGCCCATTTAGAGCCTGTTACACAACAACAGGAGGAAGCCATTCAGCCCCTCTCGAGCCTGTAACACAGGAACAGGAGGAGGCCCCATTCAGCCCCTCTCGAGCCTGTTACACAGGAGCAGGAGGGGGCCTTTCAGCCCCTCTTGAGCCTGTTACACATGAACAGGAAGAGGCCATTCAGCCTCTCTCGAGCCTTTTACACAGGAACAGGAAGAGTTCATTCAGCCCCTCTTGATCCTGTTACACAGGAAAAGGCCGAGGCAATTCAGCCCCTCTCGGGCCTGTTACACATGAACAGGAGGAGGCCATTCAGCCCCTCTAGAGTATGTTACAGAGGAACAGGTGGAGGCCATTCAGCCCATTTAGAGCCTGTTACACAAGAACAGGAGGAGGTCACTCAACCCCCTCTCGAGCCTGTTAAACATGAACAGGAGGAGGCCATTCAGCCCCTCTCGAGCCTGTTAAACAGGAACAGGAGGCACCCATTCAGCCCGTCTCGAGTCTGTTACACAGGAACAGGAGGAGGCCATTCAGCCACTCTCGAATGTGTTACACAGGAACAGGAGGAGGCCATTCAGCCCCTCTTGAGCCTGTTACACAGGAACAGGAGGAGGCCATTCAGCCCGTCTCGAGTCTGTTAGACAGGAACAGGAGGAGGCCATTCAGCCCTCTCGAGCCTGTTACACAGGAGCACGAGGAGCCCATTCAGCCCCTCTCGAGCCTGTTACACATGAGCAGGAAGAGTCCATTCAGCCTCTCTGGAGCCTTTTACCCAGGAACAGGAAGAGTTCATTCAGCCCCTCTCGAGCCTGTTACACATGAACAGGAAGAGGCCATTCAGCCTCTCTCGAGCCTTTTACACAGGAACTGGAGGAGGCCATTCAGCCCCTCTCGAGGCAGTTACACAGGAACAGGAGAAGCCCATTCAGCCCCTCTCGCGTCTGTTACACATGAACAGGAGGAGGCCATTCAGAACCATTCGAGTCTGTAGCACAGGAACAGGAAGAGGCCATTCAGCCCCTCTCGAGCATGTTACACAGGAACAGGTAGGGGACATTCAGCCCCTTTCGAGGCTGTTACACTGGAACAGGAAGAGGCCATTCAGCCCCTCTCGAGCCTGTTACACAGGAACAGGAGGAGGCCATTCAGCCCCTCTCGAGCCTGTAACATAGGAACAGGTGGAGGCCCCATTCAGCCCCTCTCGAGCCTGTGACACAGGAACTGGAAGAGGCCATTCAGTCGCTCTCGATCCTGTTACACAGGAAGAGGAGGAGGCCATTCAGCCCGTCTCGAGCCTGTAACATAGGAACAGGAAGAGGCCCCATTCAGCCCCTCTCGAGCGTGTTCCACAGGAACTGGAGTAGGCCATTCAGCCCCTTTCGAGGCAGTTACACAGGAACAGGAGAAGCCCATTCAGCCCCTCTCGCATCTGTTACACATGAACAGGAGGAGGCCATTCAGCCCCTTTCGAGTCTGTAACACAGGAACAGGAAGAGGCCATTCAGCCCCTCTCGAGGCTGTTACACAGGAACTGGAGGAGCCCATTCAGCCCCTTTCGAGGCTGTTACACAGGAACAGGAAGAGGCCATTAAGCCACTCTCGAGCCTGTTACACAGGAACAGGAGGAGGCCATTCAGCCCCTCTCGATCCTGTTACACAGGAACAGGAGTAGGCCATTCAGACCCTCTCGGGCCTGTTACACAGGAACAGGAAGAGGCCAATCAGCCCCATTCGAGTCTGTAACACAGTAACTGGAAGAGGCCATTCAGCCCCTCTCAGGCCTGTTACAGAGGACCAGGAGCTGTCCATTCAGCCCCTCTTGAGCCTGTTGCACAGGTACAGGAATAGCCCATTCAGCCCCTCTCGAACCTGTTACACAGGAACAGGAGAAGCCCATTCTGCCCCTCTCGATCCTGTTACACAGGAACAGGAGGGGGACATTCAGCCCCTCTTGAGCCTGTTGCACAGGTACAGGAATAGCCCATTCAGCCCCTCTCGAGCCTGTTACACAGGAACAGGAGGAGGCCATTCTGCCCCTCTCGAGCATGTTACACAGGAACAGGTAGGGTACATTCAGCCCCTCTCTAGCCTGTTACACAGGAACAGGTGGGGGACATTCAGCCCCTCTCGAGCCTTTTACACAGGAACTGGAGTAGGCCATTCAGCCCCTCTCGAGGCAGTTACACAGGAACAGGAGAAACCCATTCAGCCCCTCTCGAGGCTGTTACACAGGAACAGGAAGAGGCCATTCAGCCCCTGTCGAGTCTGTAACACAGGAACAGCTGGAGACCATTCAGCCCCTCTCGCGCCTGTTACACAGGAACAGGAGGAGGCCATTCAGCCCCTCTCGAACATGTTACACAGCAACAGGAGGAGGCCATTCATCCCCTCTCGAGCCTGTTACACAGGAACAGGAGGAGGCCATTCAGCCCCTCTCGAGCCTGTCGCACAGGAACAGGAGGAGTCCATTCAGCTCCTCTCGAGCCGATGAAACAGGAACAGGAGGAGGCCATTCAGCCCCTCTTGTGCCAGTAACATAGGAACAGGAGGATGCCCATTTCAGCCTCTCTCGAGCCTGTTACACTGGAACAGGAGGAGGTCAGTCAGCCCATCTCAAGCCTGTTAAACAGGAACAGGAGGAACCCATTCTGCCCCTCTGGTGCCTGTTACACAAAGAGAGGAGGAGGCCATTCAGCCCTTCTTGACGTAGTTATACAGGAACAAGAGGAGGCCATTCAGTCCCTCCCGATATAGTTAAAGTGGAACAGGAGGAGGCCATTCAGCCGCTCTCGAGCCTGTTACACAGGAAGTGGAGGAGGCCATTCAGCCCCTCTCGAGCCTGTAACATAGGAACAGGAGGAGGCAATTCATCCCATCTCGAGCCTTTTCCACATGAACAGGAGGAGGCCATTCAGCCCCTCTAGAGTCTGTTACAGAGGAACAGGTGGAGGCCATTCAGCCCATTTAGACCCTGTTACACAACAGCAGGAGGAGGCCATTCAGCCCCTCTCGAGCCTGTTACACAGGAAGAGGAGGAAGCCATTCAGCCCGTCTCGAGCCTGTAACATAGGAACAGGAGGCACCCATTCAGCCCGTCTCGAGTCTGTTACACAGGAACAGGAGGAGGCCATTCAGCCACTCTCGAGTGTGTTACACTGTAACAGGAGGAGGCCATTCAGCCCCTCTCGAGCCTGTTACACAGGAACAGGAGGAGGCCATTCAGCCCGTCTCGAGTCTGTTAGACAGGAACAGGAGGAGGCCATTCAGCCCCTCTCGAGCCTGTTACACAGGAACACGAGGAGCCCATTCAGCCCCTCTCGAGCCTGTTACACATGAGCAGGAAGAGGCCATTCAGCCTCTCTGGAGCCTTTTACACAGGAACTGGAGGAGGCCATTCAGCCCCTCTCGAGGCAGTTACACAGGAACAGGAGAAGCCCATTCAGCCCCTCTCGCGTCTGTTACACATGAACAGGAGGAGGCCATTCAGCCCCATTCGAGTCTGTAACACAGGAGCAGGAAGAGGCCATTCAGCCACTCTCGAGGCTGTTACACAGGAACAGGAGGAGGCCATTCAGCCCCTTTCGAGGCTGTTACACAGGAACAGGAAGAGGCCATTCAGCCCCTCTCGAGCCTGTTACACAGGAACAGGAGGAGGCCATTCAGCCCCACTCGATCCTATTATACAGGAACAGGAGGAGGCCATTCGTCCCCTCTCGAGCCTGTTACACGGGAACAGGAAGAAGCCATTCAGCCCCTTTCGCGTCTATAACACAGGAACAGGAAGAGGCCATTCAACCCCTCTCGATCCTGTTACACAGGAACAGGAGGGGGCCATTCAGCCCCTCTTGAGGCTGTTGCACACGTAAAGGAATAGCCCATTCAGCCCCTCTCGAGCCTGTTACACAGGAACAGGAGGCGGCCATTCAGCCCCTGTCGAGTCTGTAACACACGAACAGCTGGAGGCCATTCAGCCCCTCTCGAGCCTGTCGCACAGGAACAGGAGGAGGCCCATTCAGCCCCTCTCGAGTCTGTTGCACAGGAACGGGAGGAGGCCATTCAGCCCGTCTCAAGCCTGTTAAACAGGAACAGGAGGAACCCATTCTGCCCGTCTGGTGCCTGTTACACAAAGAGAGGAGGAGACCATTCAACCCTCCTTGACGTAGTTATACAGGAACAAGAGGAGGCCATTCAGCCCCACTTGACGTAGTTATACAGGAAGAAGAGGAAGCCATTCAGTCCCTCTCGATACAGTTACAGTGGAACAGGAGGAGGCCATTCAGCCCCTTTCGAGGCTGTTACACAGGAAGTGGAGGAGGCCATTGAGCCCCTACCGAGCCTGTAACATAGGAACAGGAGGAGGCCCCATTCATCCCATCTCGTGCCTGTTACACAGGAACAGGAGGAGGTCTTTCAGCCCCTCTCGAGCCTGTTAAACATTAACAGGAGGAGGCCATTCAGTCCCTCTAGAATCTGTTACAGAGGAACATGTGGATGCCATTCAGCCCTTTTAGAGCCTGTTACACAGGAACAGGAGGAGGCCTTTCAGCCCCTCTCGAGCCTGTTAAACATTAACATGAGGAGGACATTCAGTACCTCTAGAGTCTGTTACAGCGGAACAGGAGGAGGCCTTTCAGCCCCTCTCGAACCTGTTACACAGGAACAGGAGGAGGACATTCAGTACCTCTAGAGTCTGTTACAGAGGAACAGGTGGAGGCCATTCAGCCCTTTTAGAGCCTGTTACACAGGAACAGGAGGAACCCATTCTGCCCCTCTGGTGCCTGTTACACAAAGTGAGGAGGAGGCCATTCAGCCCCACTTGACGTAGTTATACAGGAACAAGAGGAGGCCATTCAGTCCCTCTCGATACTGTTACACAGGCACAGGAGGAGGCCATTCAGCCCCTCTCGACACTGTTACACATGAACAGGAGGAGGCCATTCATCCACTCTCGCGCCTGTTACACAGGAACTGGAGGAAGCCATTCAGCCCCTCTCGAGCCTGTTACACATGAAAAGGAGGCCATTCAGCCCTTCTCGAATCTGTTACACAGTTTCAGGAAGAGGCCATTCAGCCCCTCTCGATCCTGTTACACAGGATCTGGAGAAGGCCATTCAGCCCCACCCGAGCCTGTTACACAGGAACAGGAAGAGGCCATTCAGCCTCTCTCGAGGCTGTTACACAGGATCAGGAAGAGGCCATTCAACCCCTCTCGAGGCTGTTACACAGGATCAGGAGGAGGCCATTCAGCCCCACTCGAGCCTGTTACACAGCAAAATGAAGAGGCCATTCAGCCCCTCTCGAGCCTTTTACACAGGAACAGGAGGAGGCCATTTCAGCCCCTCTTGAGCCTGTTACACAGGAACAGGAGGAGGCCATTCAGACCATCTCGAGAATGTTACCCAAGAACAGGAGGAGGCCATTTCAGCCCCTCTCGTGCCTGCTACACAGGAACAGGAGGAAGCCATTCAGCCCATCTCAAGCCTTTTAAACATGAACAGGAGGAACCCATTCTGCCCCTCTGGTGCCTGTTGCACAAAGAGAGGAGGAGGCCATTCAGCCCTTCTTGGCGTAGGTATACAGGAACAAGAGGAGGCCATTCTGTCCCTCTCGATACAGTTACAGTGGAACAGGAGGAGGCCATTCAGCCCCTCCCAAGCGTGTTACACAGGAAGTGGAGGAGGCCATTCAGCCCCTCTCGAGCCTGATACATAGGAAAAGGAGGAGGCCCCATTCAACCCCTCTCGAGCCTGTTGCTCAGGAACAGGAAGTGGCCATTCAGCCCCGCTCGATTCTGTTACACAGGAACAGGAGGAGGCAATTCATCCCATCTCGAGCCTGTTACACAGGAACAGGAGGAAGCATTTCAGCCCCTCTCGAGCCTGTTAAACATTAACAGGAGGAGGCCATTCAGCCCCTCTCGAGTCTGTTACAGAGGAACAGGTGGAGGCCATTCAACCCTTTTACAGCCTGTTACACAGGAACAGGAGGAGGCCATTCAGCACCTCTCGAGCCTGCTACACAGGAACAGGAGGAGGCCATTCAGCCCCTCTCGAACCTGTTACACATGAACAGGAGGAGGCAATTCAGCACCTCTCGAGCCTGCTACACAGGAACAGGAGGAGGCCATTCAGCCCCTCTCGAACCTGTTACACATGAACAGGAGGAGGCCATTCAGCCCCTGTCGAGCCAGTTACATAGGAACAGGAGAGGGCCCCATTCAGCCCCTCTCGAGTCTGTTACACAGGAAAAGGAGGAGGTCATTCAGTCCCTCTCGAACCTGTTACACAGGAACAGGAGGAGGACATTCAGCCCCTCTCGAGAATTTTACCCAAGAACAGAAGGAGGCTATTCAGCCCTTCTTCAGTCTGTTACACTGGAACAGCTGGAGGCCATTCAGCCCTTCTTGACGTAGTTATACAGGAACAAGAGGAGGCCATGCAGTCCCTCTCGATACAGTTAAAGTGGAACAGGAGGATGCCATTCAGCCCATTTAGAGCCTGTTACACAACAACAGGAGGAGGCCATTCAGCCCCTCTCGAGCCTGTAACACAGGAACAGGAGGAGGCCCCATTCAGCCCCTCTCGAGCCTGTTACACAGGAACAGGAGGAGGCCTTTCAGCCCCTCTTGAGCCTGTTACACATGAACAGGAAGAGGCCATTCAGCCTCTCTCGAGCCTTTTACACAGGAACAGGAAGAGTTCATTCAGCCCCTCTTGATCCTGTTACACAGGAAAAGGAGGAAGCAATTCAGCCACTCTCGAGCCTGTTACACATGAACAGGAGGAGGTCACTCAACCCCCTCTCGAGCCTGTTAAACATGAACAGGAGGAGGCCATTCAGCCCCTCTCGAGCCTGTTAAACAGGAACAGGAGGCACCCATTCAGCCCGTCTCGAGTCTGTTACACAGGAACAGGAGGAGGCCATTCAGCCACTCTCGAGTGTGTTACACAGGAACAGGAGGAGGCCATTCAGCCCCTCTCGAGCCTGTTACACAGGAACAGCAGGAGGCCATTCAGCCCGTCTCGAGTCTGTTAGACAGGAACAGGAGGAGGCCATTCAGCCCTCTCGAGCCTGTTACACAGGAACATGAGGAGCCCATTCAGCCCCTCTCGAGCCTGTTACACATGAGCAGGAAGAGTCCATTCAGCCTCTCTGGAGCCTTTTACCCAGGAACAGGAAGAGTTCATTCAGCCCCTCTCGAGCCTGTTACACATGAACAGGAAGAGGCCATTCAGCCTCTCTCGAGCCTTTTACACAGGAACTGGAGGAGGCCATTCAGCCCCTCTCTAGGCAGTTACACAGGAACAGGAGAAGCCCATTCAGCCCCTCTCGCATCTGTTACACATGAACAGGAGGAGGCCATTCAGCCCCATTCGAGTCTGTAACACAGGAGCAGGAAGAGGCCATTCAGCCCCTCTCGTGGCTGTTACACAGGAACAGGAGGAGGCCATTCAGCCCCTTTCGAGGCTTTACACAGGAACAGGAAGAGGCCATTCAGCCCCTCACGAGCCTGTTACACAGGAACAGGAGGAGGCCATTCAGCCCCTCTCGATCCCATTACACAGGAACAGGAGGAGGCAATTCATCCCATCTCGAGCCTGTTACACAGGAACAGGAGGAAGCCTTTCAGCCCCTCTCGAGCCTGTTAAACATAATCAGGAGGAGGCCATTCAGCCCCTCTAGAGTCTGTTACAGAGGAACAGGTGGAGGCCATTCAGCCCTTTTAGAGCCTGTTACACAGGAACAAGAGGAGGCCATTCAGCCCCTCTCGAACCTGTTACACAGGAACAGGAGGAAACCATTCAGCCCCTCTCGAACCTGTTACACATGAACAGGAGGAGGCCATTCAGCCCTTCTCGAGCCAGTTACACAGGAACAGGAGGACCCCATTCAGTCCCTCTCGAGCCTGTTACACAGGAACAGGAAGAGGCCACTCAGCCCCTCGCAAGCCTGTTACACAGGAACAGGTGGAGGCCCCATTCAGCCCCGCTCGAGTCTGTTAAACAGGAAAAGGAGGAGGTCATTCAGTCCCTCTCGAGCCTGTTAAAAGGGAACAGGAGTAGGCCATTCAGCCCCTCTCGAGCCTTTTACACAGGAACAGGAGGAGATCATTCAGCCAGTCTCGAGTCTGTAACACAGGAACAGGAAGAGGCCATTCAGCCCCTCTCGAGCCTGTTACACAGGAACAAGAGGAGGCCATTCAGCCCCTCTTGAGGCTGTTACACAGAACAGGAAGAGGCCATTCAGCCCCTCTCGAGCATGTTACACATGAACAGGAGTAGGCCATTCAGCCCCTATTGAGCTTTTACACAGGAACAGTAGGAATCCATTCAGCCCCTCTCGATCCTGTTACACAGGAACAGGAGGAGGCCATTCAGCCCCTCTTGAGCCTGTTACACAGGAACAGGAGGAGGACATTCAGCCCCTCTCGAGAATTTTACCCAAGAACAGAAGGAGGCTATTCAGCCCTTCTTCAGTCTGTTACACAGGAACAGCTGGAGGCCATTCAGCCCTTCTTGACGTAGTTATACAGGAACAAGAGGAGGCCATGCAGTCCCTCTCGATACAGTTAAAGTGGAACAGGAGGATGCCATTCAGCCCATTTAGAGCCTGTTACACAACAACAGGAGGAGGCCATTCAGCCCCTCTCGAGCCTGTAACACAGGAACAGGAGGAGGCCCCATTCAGCCCCTCTCGAGCCTATTACACAGGAACAGGAGGAGGCCTTTCATCCCCTCTTGAGCCTGTTACACATGAACAGGAAGAGGCCATTCAGCCTCTCTCGAGCCTGTTAAACATGAACAGGAGGAGGCCATTCAGCCCCTCTCGAGCCTGTTAAACAGGAACAGGAGGCACCCATTCAGCCCCTCTCGAGCCTGTTACACAGGAACAGGAGGAGATCATTCAGCCCCTCTCGAGCCTGTTACACAGGAACAGGAGGAGCTCATTCAGCCCGTCTCGAGTCTGTTACACAGGAACAGGAGGAGGCCATTCAGCCACTCTCGAGTGTGTTACACAGGAACAGGAGGAGGCCATTCAGCCCTTTAAGAGCCTGTTACACAAGAACAGGAGGAAGCCACTCAGCCCGTCTCGAGTCTGTTAGACAGGAACAGGAGGAGGCCATTCAGCCCTCTCGAGGCTGTTACACAGGAACAGGAGGAGGCCATTCAGCCCCTTTCGAGGCTTTACACAGGAACAGGAAGAGGCCATTTAGCCCCTCTCGAGCCTGTTACACAGGAACAGGAGGAGGCCATTCAGCCCCTCTCGATCCTATTACACAGGAACAGGAGGAGGCAATTCATCCCATCTCGAGCCTGTTACACAGGAACAGGAGGAAGCCTTTCAGCCCCTCTCGAGCCTGTTAAACATAATCAGGAGGAGGCCATTCAGCCCCTCTAGAGTCTGTTACAGAGGAACAGGTGGAGGCCATTCAGCCCTTTTAGAGCCTGTTACACAGGAACAAGAGGAGGCCATTCAGCCCCTCTCGAACCTGTTACACAGGAACAGGAGGAAACCATTCAGCCCCTCTCGAACCTGTTACACATGAACAGGAGGAGGCCATTCAGCCCTTCTCGAGCCAGTTACACAGGAACAGGAGGACCCCATTCAGTCCCTTTCGAGCCTGTTACACAGGAACAGGAAGAGGCCACTCAGCCCCTCGCGAGCCTGTTACACAGGAACAGGTGGAGGCCCCATTCAGCCCCTCTCGAGTCTGTTAAACAGGAACAGGAGTAGGCCATTCAGCCCCTCTCGAGCCTTTTACACAGGAACAGGAGGAGATCATTCAGCCAGTCTCGAGTCTGTAACACAGGAACAGGAAGAGGCCATTCAGCCCCTCTCGAGCCTGTTACACAGGAACAAGAGGAGGCCATTCAGCCCCTCTTGAGGCTGTTACACAGAACAGGAAGAGGCCATTCAGCCCCTCTCGAGCAAGTTACACATGAACAGGAGTAGGCCATTCAGCCCCTATTGAGCTTTTACACAGGAACAGTAGGAATCCATTCAGCCCCTCTCGATCCTGTTACACAGGAACAGGAGGAGGCCATTCAGCCCCTCTTGAGCCTGTTACACAGGAACAGGAGGAGGACATTCAGCCCCTCTCGAGAATTTTACCCAAGAACAGAAGGAGGCTATTCAGCCCTTCTTCACTCTGTTACACAGGAACAGCTGGAGGCCATTCAGCCCTTCTTGACGTAGTTATACAGGAACAAGAGGAGGCCATGCAGTCCCTCTCGATACAGTTAAAGTGGAACAGGAGGATGCCATTCAGCCCATTTAGAGCCTGTTACACAACAACAGGAGGAGGCCATTCAGCCCCTCTCGAGCCTGTAACACAGGAACAGGAGGAGGCCCCATTCAGCCCCTCTCAAGCCTGTTACACAGGAACAGGAGGAGGCCTTTCAGCCCCTCTTGAGCCTGTTACACATGAACAGGAAGAGGCCATTCAGCCTCTCTCGAGCCTTTTACACAGGAACAGGAAGAGTTCATTCAGCCCCTCTTGATCCTGTTACACAGGAAAAGGAGGAGGCAATTCAGCCACTCTCGAGCCTGTTACACATGAACAGGAGGAGGCCATTCAGCCCCTCTAGAGTATGTTACAGAGGAACAGGTGGAGGCCATTCAGCCCATTTAGAGCCTGTTACACAAGAACAGGAGGCACCCATTCAGCCCGTCTCGAGTCTGTTACACAGGAACAGGAGGAGGCCATTCAGCCACTCTCGAGTGTGTTACACAGGAACAGGAGGAGGCCATTCAGCCCCTCTCGAGCCTGTTACACAGGAACAGGAGGAGGCCATTCAGCCCGTCTCGAGTCTGTTAGACAGGAACAGGAGGAGGCCATTCAGCCCTCTCGAGCCTGTTACACAGGAACATGAGGAGCCCATTCAGCCCCTCTCGAGCCTGTTACACATGAGCAGGAAGAGGCCATTCAGCCTCTCTGGAGCCTTTTACCCAGGAACAGGAAGAGTTCATTCAGCCCCTCTCGAGCCTGTTACGCATGAACAGGAAGAGGCCATTCAGCCTCTCTCGAGCCTTTTACACAGGAACAGGAGGAGGCCATTCAGCCCCTCTCTAGGCAGTTACACAGGAACAGGAGAAGCCCATTCAGCCGCTCTCGCATCTGTTACACAGGAACAGGAGGAGGCTATTCAGAACCATTCGAGTCTGTAACACAGGAGCAGGAAGAGGCCATTCAGCCCCTCTCGAGCATGTTACACAGGAACAGGTCGGGGACATTCAGCCCCTTTCGAGGCTGTTACACTGGAACAGGAAGAAGCCATTCAGCCCCTCTCGCATCAGTTACACAGGAACAGGAGGAGGCCATTCAGCCCCTCTCGAGCCTGTAACATAGGAACAGGAGGAGGCCCCATTCAGCCCCTCTCGAGCCTGTGACACAGGAACTGGAAGAGGCCATTCAGTCGCTCTCGATCCTGTTACACAGGAAGAGGAGGAGGCCATTCAGCCCGTCTCGATCCTGTAACATAGGAACAGGAAGAGGCCCCATTCAGCCCCTCTCGAGCGTGTTCCACAGGAACTGGAGGAGGCCATTCAGCCCCTTTCGAGGCAGTTACACAGGAACAGGAGAAGCACATTCAGCCCCTCTCGCATCAGTTACACATGAACAGGAGGAGGCCATTCAGCCCCTTTCGAGTCTGTAACACAGGAACAGGAAGAGGCCATTCAGCCCCTCTCGAGGCTGTTACACAGGAACTGGAGGAGCCCATTCAGCCCCTTTCGAGGCTGTTACACAGGAACAGGAAGAGGCCATTAAGCCCCTCTCGAGCCTGTTACACAGGAACAGGAGGAGGCCATTCAGCCCCTCTCGATCCTGTTACACAGGAACAGGAGTAGGCCATTCAGACCCTCTCGGGCCTGTTACACATGAACAGGAATAGGCCAATCAGCCCCAATCGAGTCTGTAACACAGTAACTGGAAGAGGCCATTCAGCCCCTCTCGAGGCTGTTACACAGGAACAGGAAGAGGCCATTCAGCCCCTGTCGAGTCTGTAACACAGGAATAGCTGGAGACCATTCAGCCCCTCTCGCGCCTGTTACACAGGAACAGGAGGAGGCCATTCAGCCCCTCTCGAGCCTGTTACACAGCAACAGGAGAAGGCCATTCAGCCCCTCTCGAGCCTGTTACACAGGAACAGGAGGAGGCCATTCAGCCCCTCTCGAGCCTGTCGCACAGGAACAGGAGGAGTCCATTCAGCTCCTCTCGAGCCGATGAAACAGGAACAGGAGGAGGCCATTCAGCCCCTCTTGTGCCTGTAACATAGGAACAGGAGGATGCCCATTTCAGTCTCTCTCGAGCCTGTTACACTGGAACAGGAGGAGGTCAGTCAGCCCATCTCAAGCCTGTGAAACATGAACAGGAGGAACCCATTCTGCCCCTCTGGTGCCTGTTACACAAAGAGAGGAGGAGGCCATTCAGCCCTTCTTGACGTAGTTATACAGGAACAAGAGGAGGCCATTCAGTCCCTCCCGATATAGTTAAAGTGGAACAGGAGGAGGCCATTCAGCCCCTTTCGAGCCTGTTACACAGGAAGTGGAGGAGGCCATTGAGCCCCTACCGAGCCTGTAACATAGGAACAGGAGGAGGCCCCATTCATCCCATCTCGTGCCTGTTACACAGGAACAGGAGGAGGCCTTTCAGCCCCTCTCGAGCCTGTTAAACTTTAACATGAGGAGGACATTCAGTACCTCTAGAGTCTGTTACAGAGGAACAGGTGGAGGCCATTCAGCCCTTTTAGAGCCTGTTTCACAGGAACAGGAGGAACCCATTCTGCCCCTCTGGTGCCTGTTACACAAAGTGAGGAGGAGGCCATTCAGCCCTTCTTGACGTAGTTATACAGGAAAAAGAGGAGGCCATTCAGCCCCACTTGACGTAGTTATACAGGAACAAGAGGAGGCCATTCAGTCCCTCTCGATACTGTTACACAGGCACAGGAGGAGGCCATTCAGCCCCTCTCGACACTGTTGCACATGAACAGGAGGAGGCCATTCAGCCAATCTCGCGCCTGTTACACAGGAACCGGAGGAAGCCATTCAGCCCCTCTCGAGCCTGTTACACATGAACAGGAGGCCATTCAGCCCTTCTCGAATCTGTTACACAGTTTCAGGAAGAGGCCATTCAGCCCCTCTCGATCCTGTTACACAGGATCTGGAGAAGGCCATTCAGCCCCACCCGAGCCTGTTACACAGGAACAGGAAGAGGCCATTCAGCCTCTCTCGAGGCTGTTACACAGGATCAGGAAGAGGCCATTCAACCCCTCTCGAGGCTGTAATACAGGAACAGGAAGAGGCCATTCAGCCTCTCTCGAGGCTGTTACACAGGATCAGGAGGAGGCCATTCAGCCCTTCTCGATCCTATTACACAGGAACAGGAGGAGGCAATTCATCCCATCTCGAGCCTGTTACACAGGAACAGGAGGAAGCCTTTCAGCCCCTCTCGAGCCTATTAAACATTAACAGGAGGAGGCCATTCAGCCCCTCTAGAGTCTGTTACAGAGGAACAGGTGGAGGCCATTCAGCCCTTTTAGAGCCTGTTACACAGTAACAGAAAGAGGCCACTCAGCCCCTTTCGAGCCTGTTACACAGGAACAGGTGGAGGCCCCATTCAGCCCCTCTCGAGTCTGTTACACAGGAAAAGGAGGAGGTCATTCAGTCCCTCTCGAGCCTGTTAAAAGGGAACAGGAGTAGGCCATTCAGCCCCTCTCGAGCCTTTTACACAGGAACAGGAGGAGATCATTCAGCCAGTCTCGAGTCTGTAACACAGGAACAGGAAGAGGCCATTCAGCCGCTCTCGAGCCTGTTACACAGGAACAGGAGGAGGCCATTCAGCCTCTCTTGAGGCTGTTACACAGAACAGGAAGAGGCCATTCAGCCCCTCTCGAGCATGTTACACATGAACAGGAGGAGGCCATTCAGCCCCTATTGAGCCTTTTACACAGGAACAGTAGGAATCCATTCAGCCCCTCTCGATCCTGTTACACAGGAACAGGAGGAGGCCATTCAGCCCCTCTTGAGCCTGTTACACAGGAACAGGAGGAGGACATTCAGCCCCTCTCGAGAATTTTACCCAAGAACAGAAGGAGGCTATTCAGCCCTTCTTCAGTCTGTTACACAGGAACAGCTGGATGTCATTCAGCCCTTCTTGACGTAGTTATACAGGAACAAGAGGAGGCCATGCAGTCCCTCTCGATACAGTTAAAGTGGAACAGGAGGATGCCATTCAGCCCATTTAGAGCCTGTTACACAACAACAGGAGGAGGCCATTCAGCCCCTCTCGAGCCTGTAACAGAGGAACAGGTGGAGGCCATTCAGCCCTTTTAGAGCCTGTTACACAGTAACAAGAGGAGGCCATTCAGCCCCTCTCGAACCTGTTACACAGGAACAGGAGGAAACCATTCAGCCCCTCTCGAACCTGTTACACATGAACAGGAGGAGGCCATTCAGCCCTTCTCGAGCCAGTTACACAGGAACAGGAGGACCCCATTCAGCCCCTCTCGAGCCTGTTACACAGGAACAGAAAGAGGCCACTCAGCCCCTCGCGAGCCTGTTACACAGGAACAGGTGGAGGCCCCATTCAGCCCCTCTCGAGTCTGTTACACAGGAAAAGGAGGAGGTCATTCAGTCCCTCTTGAGCCTGTTAAAAGGGAACAGGAGTAGGCAATTCAGCCCCTCTCGAGCCTGTTACACAGGAACAGGAGGAGGCCATTCAGCCACTCTCGAGTCTGTAACACAGGAACAGGAAGAGGCCATTCAGCCGCTCTCGAGCCTGTTACACAGGAACAGGAGGAGGCCATTCAGCCTCTCTTGAGGCTGTTACACAGAACAGGAAGAGGCCATTCAGCCCCTCTCGAGCATGTTACACATGAACAGGAGGAGGCCATTCAGCCCCTATTGAGCCTTTTACAC
This sequence comes from Isurus oxyrinchus, assembly GCA_026770705.1. Taxonomy (NCBI): domain Eukaryota; kingdom Metazoa; phylum Chordata; class Chondrichthyes; order Lamniformes; family Lamnidae; genus Isurus; species Isurus oxyrinchus. The sequence continues at coordinate 27,101 of JANJGN010001790.1, read as the reverse complement.
AGGAACAGTAGGAATCCATTCAGCCCCTCTCGATCCTGTTACACAGGAACAGGAAGAGGCCATTCAGCCCCTCTTGAGCCTGTTACACAGGAACAGGAGGAGGCCATTCAGCCTCTCTTGAGGCTGTTACACAGAACAGGAAGAGGCCATTCAGCCCCTCTCGAGCATGTTACACATGAACAGGAGGAGGCCATTCAGCCCCTATTGAGCCTTTTACACAGGAACAGTAGGAATCCATTCAGCCCCTCTCGATCCTGTTACACAGGAACAGGAGGAGGCCATTCAGCCCCTCTTGAGCCTGTTACACAGGAACAGGAGGAGGACATTCAGCCCCTCTCGAGAATTTTACCCAAGAACAGAAGGAGGCTATTCAGCCCTTCTTCAGTCTGTTACACAGGAACAGCTGGATGCCATTCAGCCCTTCTTGACGTAGTTATACAGGAACAAGAGGAGGCCATGCAGTCCCTCTCGATACAGTTAAAGTGGAACAGGAGGATGCCATTCAGCCCATTTAGAGCCTGTTACACAACAACAGGAGGAGGCCATTCAGCCCCTCTCGAGCCTGTAACAGAGGAACAGGTGGAGGCCATTCAGCCCTTTTAGAGCCTGTTACACAGTAACAAGAGGAGGCCATTCAGCCCCTCTCGAGCCTGTTACACAGGAACAGGAGGAGGCCATTCAGCCCTTCTCGAGCCAGTTACACAGGAACAGGAGGACCCCATTCAGCCCCTCTCGAGCCTGTTACACAGGAACAGAAAGAGGCCACTCAGCCCCTCGCGAGCCTGTTACACAGGAACAGGTGGAGGCCCCATTCAGCCCCTCTCGAGTCTGTTACACAGGAAAAAGAGGAGGTCATTCAGTCCCTCTCGAGCCTGTTAAAAGGGAACAGGAGTAGGCCATTCAGCCCCTCTCGAGCCTTTTACACAGGAACAGGAGGAGATCATTCAGCCCCTCTCGAGCCTGTTACACAGGAACAGGAGGAGGCCATTCAGCCTCTCTTGAGGCTGTTACACAGAACAGGAAGAGGCCATTCAGCCCCTCTCGAGCATGTTACACATGAACAGGAGGAGGCCATTCAGCCCCTATTGAGCCTTTTACACAGGAACAGTAGGAATCCATTCAGCCCCTCTCGATCCTGTTACACAGGAACAGGAGGAGGCCATTCAGCCCCTCTTGAGCCTGTTACACAGGAACAGGAGGAGGACATTCAGCCCCTCTCGAGAATTTTACCCAAGAACAGAAGGAGGCTATTCAGCCCTTCTTCAGTCTGTTACACAGGAACAGCTGGAGGCCATTCAGCCCTTCTTGACGTAGTTATACAGGAACAAGAGGAGGCCATGCAGTCCCTCTCGATACAGTTAAAGTGGAACAGGAGGATGCCATTCAGCCCATTTAGAGCCTGTTACACAACAACAGGAGGAGGCCATTCAGCCCCTCTCGAGCCTGTAACAGAGGAACAGGTGGAGGCCATTCAGCCCTTTTAGAGCCTGTTACACAGTAACAAGAGGAGGCCATTCAGCCCCTCTCGAGCCTGTTACACAGGAACAGGAGGAGGCCATTCAGCCCTTCTCGAGCCAGTTACACAGGAACAGGAGGACCCCATTCAGCCCCTCTCGAGCCTGTTACACAGGAACAGAAAGAGGCCACTCAGCCCCTCGCGAGCCTGTTACACAGGAACAGGTGGAGGCCCCATTCAGCCCCTCTCGAGTCTGTTACACAGGAAAAAGAGGAGGTCATTCAGTCCCTCTCGAGCCTGTTAAAAGGGAACAGGAGTAGGCCATTCAGCCCCTCTCGAGCCTTTTACACAGGAACAGGAGGAGATCATTCAGCCCCTCTCGAGCCTGTTACACAGGAACAGGAGGAGGCCATTCAGCCTCTCTTGAGGCTGTTACACAGAACAGGAAGAGGCCATTCAGCCCCTCTCGAGCATGTTACACATGAACAGGAGGAGGCCATTCAGCCCCTATTGAGCCTTTTACACAGGAACAGTAGGAATCCATTCAGCCCCTCTCGATCCTGTTACACAGGAACAGGAGGAGGCCATTCAGCCCCTCTTGAGCCTGTTACACAGGAACAGGAGGAGGACATTCAGCCCCTCTCGAGAATTTTACCCAAGAACAGAAGGAGGCTATTCAGCCCTTCTTCAGTCTGTTACACAGGAACAGCTGGAGGCCATTCAGCCCTTCTTGACGTAGTTATACAGGAACAAGAGGAGGCCATGCAGTCCCTCTCGATACAGTTAAAGTGGAACAGGAGGATGCCATTCAGCCCATTTAGAGCCTGTTACACAACAACAGGAGGAGGCCATTCAGCCCCTCTCGAGCCTGTAACATAGGAACAGGAGGAGGCCCCATTCAGCCTCTCTCGAGCCTGTTACACAGGAACAGGAGGAGGCCTTTCAGCCCCTCTTGAGCCTGTTACACATGAACAGGAAGAGGCCATTCAGCCTCTCTCGAGCCTTTTACACAGGAACAGGAAGAGTTCATTCAGCCCCTTTCGATCCTGTAACACAGGAAAAGGAGGAGGCAATTCAGCCCATCTCGAGCCTGTTACACATGAACAGGAGGAGGCCATTCAGCCCCTCTAGAGTATGTTACAGAGGAACAGGTGGAGGCCATTCAGCCCATTTAGAGCCTGTTACACAAGAACAGGAGGAGGTCACTCAACCCCCTCTCGAGCCTATTAAACATGAACAGGAGGAGGCCATTCAGCCCCTCTCGAGCCTGTTACACAGGAACACGAGGAGCCCATTCAGCCCCTCTCGAGCCTGTTACACAGGAACACGAGGATCCCATTCAGCCCCTCTCGAGCCTGTTACACATGAGCAGGAAGAGGCCATTCAGCCTCTCTGGAGCCTTTTACACATGAACAGTAGGGTTCTTTCAGCCCCTCTCCAGCCTGTTACACATGAACAGGAAGAGGCCATTCAGCCTCTCTCGAGCCTTTTACACAGGAACTGGAGGAGGCCATTCAGCCCCTCTTGAGGCAGTTACACAGGAACAGGAGAAGCCCATTCAGCCCCTCTCGCGTCTGTTACACATGAACAGGAGGAGGCCATTCAGAACCATTCGAGTCTGTAACACAGGAGCAGGAAGAGGCCATTCAGCCACTCTCGAGGCTGTTACACAGGAACAGGAGGAGGCCATTCAGCCCCTTTCGAGGCTGTTACACAGGAACAGGAAGAGGCCATTCAGCCCCTCTCGAGCCTGTTACACAGGAACAGGAGGAGGCCATTCAGCCCCTCTCGAGCCTGTAACATAGGAACAGGAGGAGGCCCCATTCAGCCCCTCTCGAGCCTGTTACACAGGAAGTGGAGGAGGCCATTCAGCCCCTCTCGAGCCTGTAACATAGGAACAGGAGGAGGCCCCATTCAGCCCCTCTCGAGCCTGTGACACAGGAACAGGAAGAGGCCATTCAGTCGCTCTCGATCCTGTTACACAGGAAGAGGAGGAGGCCATTCAGCCCGTCTCGAGCCTGTAACATAGGAACAGGAAGAGGCCCCATTCAGCCCCTCTCGAGCGTGTTCCACAGGAACTGGAGTAGGCCATTCAGCCCCTTTCGAGGCAGTTACACAGGAACAGGAGAAGCCCATTCAGCCCCTCTCGCGTCTGTTACACATGAACAGGAGGAGGCCATTCAGCCCCTTTCGAGTCTGTAACACAGGAACAGGAATAGCCCATTCAGCCCCTCTCGAGGCTGTAACACAGGAACAGGAAGAGGCCATTAAGCCCCTCTCGAGCCTGTTACACAGGAACAGGAGGAGGCCATTCAGCCCCTCTCGAACCTGTTACACAGGAACAGGGTTAGGCCATTCAGACCCTCTCGGGCCTGTTACACATGAACAGGAAGAGGCCAATCAGCCCCATTCGAGTCTGTAACACAGTAACTGGAAGAGGCCATTCAGCCCCTCTCAGGCCTGTTACAGAGGACCAGGAGCTGTCCATTCTGCCCCTCTTGAGCCTGTTGCACAGGTACAAGAATAGCCCATTCAGCCCCTCTCGAGCCTGTTACACAGGAACAGGAGGAGCCCATTCTGCCCCTCTCGATCCTGTTACACAGGAACAGGAATAGCCCATTCAGCCCCTCTCGAGCCTGTTACACAGGAACAGGAGGAGGCCATTCTGCCCCTCTCGAGCATGTTACACAGGAACAGGTAGGGGACATTCAGCCCCTCTCTAGCCTGTTACACAGGAACAGGAGGGGGACATTCAGCCCCTCTCGAGCCTTTTACACAGGAACTGCAGTAGGCCATTCAGCCCCTCTCGAGGCAGTTACACAGGAACAGGAGAAGCCCATTCAGCCCCTCTCGAGGCTGTTACACAGGAACAGGAAGAGGCCATTCAGCCCCTGTCGAGTCTGTAACACAGGAACAGCTGGAGACCATTCAGCCCCTCTCGCGCCTGTTACACAGGAACAGGAGGAGGCCATTCAGCCCCTCTCGAGCCTGTTACACAGCAACAGGAGGAGGCCATTCAGCCCCTCTCGAGCCTGTTACACAGGAACAGGAGGAGGCCATTCAGCCCCTCTCGAGCCTGTCGCACAGGAACAGGAGGAGTCCATTCAGCTCCTCTCGAGCCGATGAAACAGGAACAGGAGGAGGCCATTCAGCCCCTCTTGTGCCTGTAACATAGGAACAGGAGGATGCCCATTTCAGCCTCTCTCGAGCCTGTTACACTGGAACAGGAGGAGGTCAGTCAGCCGATCTCAAGCCTGTGAAACATGAACAGGAGGAACCCATTCTGCCCCTCTGGTGCCTGTTACACAAAGAGAGGAGGAGGCCATTCAGCCCTTCTTGACGTAGTTATACAGGAACAAGAGGAGGCCATTCAGTCCCTCCCGATATAGTTAAAGTGGAACAGGAGGAGGCCATTCAGCCCCTCTCGAGCCTGTTACACAGGAAGTGGAAGAGGCCATTCAGCCCCTCTCGAGCCTGTAACATAGGAACAGGAGGAGGCCCCATTCAGCCCCACTCGAGCCTGTTACACAGGAACAGGAAGAGGTCATTCAGCCCCTCTCGATCCTGTTACACAGGAACAGGAGGAGGCAATTCATCCCATCTCGAGTCTTTTCCACATGAACAGGAGGAGGCCATTCAGCCCCTCTCGATTCTGTTACAGAGGAACAGGTGGAGGCCATTCAGCCCATTTAGACCCTGTTACACAACAGCAGGAGGAGGCCATTCAGCCTCTCGAGCCTGTTACACAGGAAGAGGAGGAGGCCATTCAGCCCGTCTCGTTTCTGTTACACAGGAACAGGAGGAGGCCATTCAGCCCGTCTCGAGTCTGTTACACAGGAACAGGAGGAGGCCATTCAGCCCCTCTCGAGCCTGTTACACAGGAACAGGAGGAGGCCATTCAGCCCGTCTCGAGTCTGTTAGACAGGAACAGGAGGAGGCCATTCAGCCCTCTCGAGCCTGTTACACAGGAACACGAAGAGCCCATTCAGCCCCTCTCGAGCCTGTTACACATGAGCAGGAAGAGGCCATTCAGCCTCTCTGGAGCCTTTTACACATGAACAGTAGAGTTCTTTCAGCCCCTCTCCAGCCTGTTACACATGAGCAGGAAGAGGCCATTCAGCCTCTCTGGAGCCTTTTACACAGGAACACGAGGAGCCCATTCAGCCCCTCTCGAGCCTGTTACACATGAGCAGGAAGAGGCCATTCAGCCTCTCTGGAGCCTTTTACACATGAACAGTAGGGTTCTTTCAGCCCCTCTCCAGCCTGTTACACATGAACAGGAAGAGGCCATTCAGCCTCTCTCGAGCCTTTTACACAGGAACTGGAGGAGGCCATTCAGCCCCTCTTGAGGCAGTTACACAGGAACAGGAGAAGCCCATTCAGCCCCTCTCGCGTCTGTTACACATGAACAGGAGGAGGCCATTCAGAACCATTCGAGTCTGTAACACAGGAGCAGGAAGAGGCCATTCAGCCACTCTCGAGGCTGTTACACAGGAACAGGAGGAGGCCATTCAGCCCCTTTCGAGGCTGTTACACAGGAACAGGAAGAGGCCATTCAGCCCCTCTCGAGCCTGTTACACAGGAACAGGAGGAGGCCATTCAGCCCCTCTCGAGCCTGTAACATAGGAACAGGAGGAGGCCCCATTCAGCCCCTCTCGAGCCTGTTACACAGGAAGTGGAGGAGGCCATTCAGCCCCTCTCGAGCCTGTAACATAGGAACAGGAGGAGGCCCCATTCAGCCCCTCTCGAGCCTGTGACACAGGAACAGGAAGAGGCCATTCAGTCGCTCTCGATCCTGTTACACAGGAAGAGGAGGAGGCCATTCAGCCCGTCTCGAGCCTGTAACATAGGAACAGGAAGAGGCCCCATTCAGCCCCTCTCGAGCGTGTTCCACAGGAACTGGAGTAGGCCATTCAGCCCCTTTCGAGGCAGTTACACAGGAACAGGAGAAGCCCATTCAGCCCCTCTCGCGTCTGTTACACATGAACAGGAGGAGGCCATTCAGCCCCTTTCGAGTCTGTAACACAGGAACAGGAATAGCCCATTCAGCCCCTCTCGAGGCTGTAACACAGGAACAGGAAGAGGCCATTAAGCCCCTCTCGAGCCTGTTACACAGGAACAGGAGGAGGCCATTCAGCCCCTCTCGAACCTGTTACACAGGAACAGGGTTAGGCCATTCAGACCCTCTCGGGCCTGTTACACATGAACAGGAAGAGGCCAATCAGCCCCATTCGAGTCTGTAACACAGTAACTGGAAGAGGCCATTCAGCCCCTCTCAGGCCTGTTACAGAGGACCAGGAGCTGTCCATTCTGCCCCTCTTGAGCCTGTTGCACAGGTACAAGAATAGCCCATTCAGCCCCTCTCGAGCCTGTTACACAGGAACAGGAGGAGCCCATTCTGCCCCTCTCGATCCTGTTACACAGGAACAGGAATAGCCCATTCAGCCCCTCTCGAGCCTGTTACACAGGAACAGGAGGAGGCCATTCTGCCCCTCTCGAGCATGTTACACAGGAACTGCAGTAGGCCATTCAGCCCCTCTCGAGGCAGTTACACAGGAACAGGAGAAGCCCATTCAGCCCCTCTCGAGGCTGTTACACAGGAACAGGAAGAGGCCATTCAGCCCCTGTCGAGTCTGTAACACAGGAACAGCTGGAGACCATTCAGCCCCTCTCGCGCCTGTTACACAGGAACAGGAGGAGGCCATTCAGCCCCTCTCGAGCCTGTTACACAGCAACAGGAGGAGGCCATTCAGCCCCTCTCGAGCCTGTTACACAGGAACAGGAGGAGGCCATTCAGCCCCTCTCGAGCCTGTCGCACAGGAACAGGAGGAGTCCATTCAGCTCCTCTCGAGCCGATGAAACAGGAACAGGAGGAGGCCATTCAGCCCCTCTTGTGCCTGTAACATAGGAACAGGAGGATGCCCATTTCAGCCTCTCTCGAGCCTGTTACACTGGAACAGGAGGAGGTCAGTCAGCCGATCTCAAGCCTGTGAAACATGAACAGGAGGAACCCATTCTGCCCCTCTGGTGCCTGTTACACAAAGAGAGGAGGAGGCCATTCAGCCCTTCTTGACGTAGTAATACAGGAACAAGAGGAGGCCATTCAGTCCCTCCCGATATAGTTAAAGTGGAACAGGAGGAGGCCATTCAGCCCCTCTCGAGCCTGTTACACAGGAAGTGGAAGAGGCCATTCAGCCCCTCTCGAGCCTGTAACATAGGAACAGGAGGAGGCCCCATTCAGCCCCACTCGAGCCTGTTACACAGGAACAGGAAGAGGTCATTCAGCCCCTCTCGATCCTGTTACACAGGAACAGGAGGAGGCAATTCATCCCATCTCGAGTCTTTTCCACATGAACAGGAGGAGGCCATTCAGCCCCTCTCGATTCTGTTACAGAGGAACAGGTGGAGGCCATTCAGCCCATTTAGACCCTGTTACACAACAGCAGGAGGAGGCCATTCAGCCTCTCGAGCCTGTTACACAGGAAGAGGAGGAGGCCATTCAGCCCGTCTCGTTTCTGTTACACAGGAACAGGAGGAGGCCATTCAGCCACTCTCGAGTGTGTTACACAGGAACAGGAGGAGGCCATTCAGCCCCTCTCGAGCCTGTTACACAGGAACAGGAGGAGGCCATTCAGCCCGTCTCGAGTCTGTTAGACAGGAACAGGAGGAGGCCATTCAGCCCTCTCGAGCCTGTTACACAGGAACACGAAGAGCCCATTCAGCCCCTCTCGAGCCTGTTACACATGAGCAGGAAGAGGCCATTCAGCCTCTCTGGAGCCTTTTACACATGAACAGTAGAGTTCTTTCAGCCCCTCTCCAGCCTGTTACACATGAGCAGGAAGAGGCCATTCAGCCTCTCTGGAGCCTTTTACACATGAACAGTAGAGTTCTTTCAGCCCCTCTCCAGCCTGTTACACATGAACAGGAAGAGGCCATTCAGCCTCTCTCGAGCCTTTTACACAGGAACTGGAGGAGGCCATTCAGCCCCTCTCGAGGCAGTTACACAGGAACAGGAGAAGCCCATTCAGCCCCTCTTGCGTCTGTTACACAGGAACAGTAGGAGGCAATTCAGCCCCATTCGAGTCTGTAACACAGGAGCAGGAAGAGTCCATTCAGCCACTCTCGAGGCTGTTACACAGGAACAGGAGGAGGCCATTCAGCCCCTTTCAAGGCTGTTACACAGGAATAGGAAGAGGCCATTCAGCCCCTATCGAGCCTGTTACACAGGAACAGGAGGAGGCCATTCAGCCCCACTCGATCCTATTATACAGGAATAGGAGGAGGCCATTCAGCCCCTCTCGAGCCTGTTACACGGGAACAGGAAGGGGCCATTCAGCCCCTTTCGAGTCTGTAACACAGGAACAGGAAGAGGCCATTCAACCACTCTCAATGATGTTACACAGGAACAGGAGGAGGCCATTCAGCCCCTTTCGAGGCTGTTACAAAGGAACAGGAAGAGGCCATTCAGCCCCTCTCGAGCCTGTTACACAGGAACAGGAGGAGGCCATTCAGCCCCTCTCGAGCCTATTACACAGGAACAGGAGGAGGACATTCAGCCCCTCTCGAGCCTGTTACACAGGTACAGGAGGAGGCCATTCAGCCCCTCTCGAGCCTTTTACACAGGAACAGGAGGAGGCCATTCAGCCCCTCTCGAGCCTTTTACACAGGAACAGGAGGAGGCCATTCAGCCAGTCTGGAGTCTGTAACACAGGAACAGGAAGAGGACATTCAGCCCCTCTCAAGGCTGTTACACAGGAACAGGAAGAGGCCATTCAGCCCCTCTCGAGCAGGTTACACAGGAACAGGAGGAGGCAATTCAGCCCCTATTGAGCCTTTTACACAGGAACAGTAGGAGTCCATTCAGCCCCTCTCGATCCTGTTACACAGGAACAGTAGGAGTCCATTCAGCCACTCTCGCGCCTGTTACACAGCAACAGGAGGAGGCCATTCAGCCCCTCTCGAGCCTGTTACACAGCAACAGGAGGAGGCCATTCAGCCCCTCTCGAGCCTGTTACACAGGAACAGGAGGAGGCCATTCAGCCCCTCTCGAGCCTGTCGCACAGGAACAGGAGGAGTCCATTCAGCTCCTCTCGAGCCGATGAAACAGGAACAGGAGGAGGCCATTCAGCCCCTCTTGTGCCTGTAACATAGGAACAGGAGGATGCCCATTTCAGCCTCTCTCGAGCCTGTTACACTGGAACAGGAGGAGGCCATTCAGCCACTCTCGAGTGTGTTACACAGGATCAGGAGGAGGCCATTCAGCCCCTCACGAGCCTGTTACACAGGAACAGGAGGAGGCCATTCAGCCCGTCTCGAGTCTGTTAGACAGGAACAGGAGGAGGCCATTCAGCCCTCTCGAGCCTGTTACACAGGAACACGAGGAGCCCATTCAGCCCCTCTCGAGCCTGTTACACATGAGCAGGAAGAGGCCATTCAGCCTCTCTGGAGCCTTTTACACATGAACAGTAGAGTTCTTTCAGCCCGTCTCGAGCCTGTAACATAGGAACAGGAAGAGGCCCCATTCAGCCCCTCTCGAGCGTGTTACACAGGAACTGGAGGAGGCCATTCAGCCCCTCTCGAGGCAGTTACACAGGAACAGGAGAAGCCCACTCAGCCCCTCTTGCATCTGTTACACATGAACAGGAGGAGGCCATTCAGCCCCTTTCGAGTCTGTAACACAGGAACTGGAGGAGGCCATTCAGCCCGTCTCGAGGCAGTTACACAGGAACAGGAGAAGCCCACTCAGCCCCTCTCGCATCTGTTACACAGGAACAGGGAGAGGCCATTCAGCCCCTCTCGAGCCTGTTACAAAGGAACAGGAGGAGGCCATTCAGCCCCTGTCGAGTCTGTAACACAGGAACAGGAAGAGGCCATTCAGCCCCTCTCGCGTCTGTTACACAGGAACTGGAGTAAGCCATTCAGCCCCTCTCGAGGCAGTTACACAGGAACAGGAGGAGGCCATTCAGCCCCTGCCGAGTCTGTAAAACAGGAGTAGGAAGAGGCCATTCAGCCCCTCTCGAGGCTGTTACACAGGAACAGAAGGAGGCCATTCAGCCCCTCTCGAGGCTGTTACACAGGAACAGGAAGAGGCCATTCAGCCCCGCTCGAGTCTGTAACACAGGAACAGGAAGAGGCCATTCAGCCCTTCGAGTCTATAACACAGGAACATGAGGAGGCCATTTAGCCCGGCTCGAGGCTGTACACAAGAACAGGAAGAGGCCATTCAGCCCCTCTCGAGGCTGTTACACAGGAACAGGAGGAGGCCATTCAGCCCCTCTCGCGCCTGTTACACATGAACAGGAGGAAGCCATTCAGCCCCTCTCGAGCCTTTTACACAGGAACTGGAGGAGGCCATTCAGCCCCTCTCGAGCCTTTTACACAGGAACTGGAGGAGGCCATTCTGTCCCTCTCGATCCTGTTACACAGGAATAGGAGGGGGCCATTCAGCACCTCTTGAGGCTGTTGCACAGGTACAGGAATAGCCCATTCAGCCCCTCTCGAGATTGTTACACAGGAACAGGAGGAGGCCATTCTGTCCCTCTCGAGGCTGTTACATAGGAACCGGATGGGGACATTCAGCCCCTCTCGAGCCTTTTACACAGGAACTGGAGTAGGCCATTCAGCCCCTCTCGAGGCAGTTACACAGGAACAGGAGAGGCCCATTCAGCCCCTCTCTCGTCTCTTACACAGGAACAGGAGAAGGCCATTCAGCCCCTGTCGAGTCTGTAACACAGGAACAGGAGGAGGCCATTCAGCCCCTCTCGAGCCTGTTACACAGGAACAGGAGGAGGCCATTCAGCCCCTCTCGAGGCTGTTACACAGGAACAGGAAGAGGCCATTCAGCCCCTATCGAGTCTGTAACACAGGAACAGCTGGAGGCCATTCAGCCCCTCTCGCGCCTGTTACACAGGAACAGGAGGAGGCCATTCAGCCCCTCTGGTGCCTGTTACACAGCAACAGGAGGAGGCCAATCTGCCCCTCTCGAGCCTGTTACATAGGAACAGGAGGAGACCATTCAGCCCATCTCGAGCCTTCGCACAGGAACAGGAGGAGTCCATTCAGCTCCTCTCGAGCCGATTAAACAGGAACAGGAGGAGGCCATTCAGCCCCCCTTGTGCCTGTTACATAGGATCAGGAGGAGGCCCATTCAGGTCCTCTCGAGTCTGTTGCACAGGAACAGGAGGATGCCCATTTCAGCCCCTCTCGCGCCTGTTGCACTGGAACAGAAGAGGCCATTCAGCCCATCTCAAGCCTGTTAAAGAGGAACAGGAGGAACCCATTCTGCCCCTCTGGTGCCTGTTACACAAAGAGAGGAGGAGGCCATTCAGCCCTTCTTGACGTAGTTATACAGGAACAAGAGGAGGCCATTCAGTCACTCTCGATACATTTAAAGTGGAACAGGAGGAGGCCATTCAGCCCCTCTCGAGCCTGTTACACAGGAACAGGAAGAGGCCATTCAGCCCCTCTCGAGCCTGTTCCACATGAACAGGAGGAGGCCTTTCAGCCCCTCTAGAGTCTGTTACAGAGGAACAGGTGGAGGCCATTCAGCCCATTTAGAGCCTGTTACACAACAACAGGAGGAGGCCATTCAGCTCCTCTCGAGCCTGTTACACAGGAAGAGGAGGAGGCCATTCAGCCCCTCTCGAGCCTGTTACACAGGAACAGGAGGAGGCCTTTCAGCACCTCTCGAGCCTGTTACACATGAACAGGAAGAGGCCATTCAGCCTCTCTCGAGCCTTTTACACAGGAGCAGGAGAAACCCATTCAGCCCCTCTCGAGCGTGTTACACAGAATCAGGAGGAGGCCATTCAGCCCCTCTCGAGCCTGTTACACAGGAGCAGGAGGAACCCATTCAGCCCCTCTCGAGCCTGTTACACAGGAACAGGAGGACGCCTTTCAGCCTCTCTCGAGCCTTTTACACAGGAACAGGAAGAGCCCATTCAGCCCCCCTCGAGCGTGTTACACAGGAACAGGAAGAGGCCATTCAGCCCCTCTCGATCCTGTTACACATGAACAGGAGGCGGCAATTCAGCCACTCTCGAGCCTGTTACACATGAACAGGAGGAGGCCTTTCAGCCCCTCTAGAGTATGTTACAGAAGAACAGGTGGAGGCCATTCAGCCCATTTAGAGCCTGTTACACAAGAACAGGAGGAGGCCACTCATCCTCTCTTGAGCCTGTTAAACATGAACAGGAGGAGGCCATTCAGCCCCTCTCGAGCCTGTTAAACAGGAACAGGAGGAGGCCATTCAGCCCCTTTCGAGGCTGTTACACAGGAACAGGAAGAGGCCATTCAGCCCCTCTCGAGCCTGTTACACAGGAACAGGAGGATGCCATTCAGCCCCTCTCGAGCCTGTTACACAGGAACAGGAAGAGGCCATTCTGCCTCTCTCGAGCCTTTTACACAGGAACTGGAGGAGGCCATTCAGCCCCTCTCGAGGCAGTTACACAGGAACAGGAGAAGCCCATTCAGCCCCTCTCGCATCTGTTACACAGGAACTGGAGGAGGCCATTCAGCCCCTTTCGAGTCTGTAACACAGGAACAGGAAGAGGCCATTCAGCCTCTCTCGAGGCTGTTACACAGGAACAGGAGGAGGCCATTCAGCCCCTCTCGAGCCTGTTACACAAGAACAGGAGGAGGCCATTCAGCCCCTCTCGAGACTGTTACACAGGAACAGTAGGAGACCATTCAACCACTCTTGAGCCGGTTACACAGGAACAGGAGGAGGCCATTCAGCCCCTTTCGAGGCTGTTACACAGGAACAGGAAGAGGCCATTCAGCCCCTCTCGAGCCTGTTACACAGGAACAGGAGGAGGCTATTAAGCCCCTCTCGAGTCTGTTACACAGGAACAGGAGGAGGCCATTCAGCCCCTCTCGAGTCTTTTACACAGGAACAGGAGGAGGCCATTCAGCCCCTCTCGAGCCTGTTACACAGGAACAGGAGGTTGGTCATTCAGACCCTCTCGAGCCTGTTACACAGGAACAGGAGGAGGACATTGAGCCCCTCTCGAGCCTGTTACACAGGAACAGGAGGAGGCCATTCAGACCGTCTCGGCCCTGTTACACAGGAATAGGAGGAGCCCATTCAGCCCCTTTCGAGCCTGTTACACAGGAACAGGAAGAGGCCATTCAGCCCCTCTTGAGCCTGTTACACAGGAACAGGAAATGGCCATTCAGCCCCTCTCAAGAATGTTACCCAAGAACAGAAGGAGGCCATTCAGCCATTCTTCAGCCTGTTACTCAGGAACAGCAGGAGGCCATTCAGCCCCTCTCGAGCCTGTTACACAGGAACAGGAGGAGGCCATTCAGCCCCTCTTGAGCCTGTTAAACATGAATAGGAGGTGGCCATTCAGCCCCTCTCGTTTTTTTACACAGGAACAGGAGGAGGCCATTCAGCCCCTCTCGAGCCAGTTACACATGAATAGGAGCTGGCCATTCAGCCCCTCTCGATCCTGTTACACAGGAACAGGAGGAGGCCATTCATCCCCTCTCGAGCTTGTTACACACGAACAGGAGGAGGCCATTCAGCCCCTCTCGAGCCTGTTACACAGGAACAGGAGGAGGCCTTTCAACTACTCTCGAGACTGTTACACAGGAACAGGAGGAGGCCCCATTCAGCCACTCTCGAGCCTGTTACACAGGAACAGGAGGAGGCCATTCAGCCTCACTCGATCCTGTTACACAGGAACAGGAGGAGGCAATTCAGCCCCTTTTGAGCCTGCTACACAGGAACCAGAGGAGGCCATTCAGCCCCTCTTGATTCTGTTACACAGGAACAGGATGAGGCCATTCAGCCCCTCTCTAGCCTGTTACACTGGAACAGGTGGAGGCCATTCAGCCCCTCTCGAGACTGTTACACAGGAACAGGAGGAGGCCATTCAGCCTCTCTCGATCCTGTTACACAGGAACAGGTGGAGGCCATTCAGCCCCTCTCGAGACTGTTACACAGGAACAGGAGGAGGCCATTCAGCCTCTCTCGATCCTGTTACACAGGAACAGGAGGAGGCCATTCAGCCCCTCTTGGGCCTGTAAAACAGTAACAGGAGGAGGCCATTCAGCCCCTCTTGGGCCTGTAAAACAGTAACAGGAGGTGGCCATTCAGCCCCTCTCGAGCTTATTATGCAGGAACAGGATTAGGCCATTCA
>JANJGN010001790.1:0-2500 GCA_026770705.1 Isurus oxyrinchus | reverse complement strand
GAGGAAGTTCCAGGATTTTGTCCCGTGTGGTGTAGGTACACCCACGGCGCTGTTAGGGAGGGAGTTCCAGGATTTTGTCCGTGTGGTGTAGGTACACCCACGGCGCTGTTAGGGAGGGAGTTCCAGGATTTTGTCCCGTGTGGTGTAGGTACACCCACGGCGCTGTTAGGGAGGGAGTTCCAGGATTTTGTCCCCGTGTGGTGTAGGTACACCCACGGTGCTGTTAGGGAGGGAGTTCCAGGATGTTGTCCGTGTGGTGTAGGTACACCCACGGCGCTGTTAGGGAGGGAGTTCCAGGATGTTGTCCGTGTGGTGTAGGTACACCCACGGCGCTGTTAGGGAGGGAGTTCCAGGATTTTGTCCCGTGTGGTGTAGGTACACCCACAGTGCTGTTAGGGAGGGAGTTCCAGGATTTTGTCCCCGTGTGGTGTAGGTACACCCACGGCGCTGTTAGGGAGGGAGTTCCAGGATTTTGTCCCTGTGTGGTGTAGGTACACCCACAGTGCTGTTAGGGAGGGAGTTCCAGGATTTTGTCCCCGTGTGTGGTGTAGGTACACCCACGGCGCTGTTAGGGAGGGAGTTCCAGGATTTTGTCCCCGTGTGTGGTGTAGGTACACCCACGGCGCTGTTAGGGAGGGAGTTCCAGGATTTTGTCCGTGTGGTGTAGGTACACCCACGGCGCTGTTAGGGAGGAAGTTCCAGGATTTTGTCCCCGTGTGGTGTAGGTACACCCACGGCGCTGTTAGGGAGGGAGTTCCAGGATTTTGTCCCGTGTGGTGTAGGTACACCCACGGCGCTGTTAGGGAGGGAGTTCCAGGATTTTGTCCCGTGTGGTGTAGGTACACCCACGGCGCTGTTAGGGAGGGAGTTCCAGGATTTTGTCCCCGTGTGGTGTAGGTACACCCACGGCGCTGTTAGGGAAGGAGTTCCAGGATTTGGACCCAGCGACAGTGAAGGAGCTCCCGATATATTTCCCAAGTCGGGACGGTGAGGGTCTCGGAGGGGGACCGTCCAGGTGGTGGCTGTTCCCCATGCGTCTGCTGCCCTGGTCCTTCTAGACGGTCGAGGTGGTGGGTTCGGGCGGCGCTGTCGAAGGAGCCTTGGCGAGTTGCTGCAGTGCATCTTGTAGATGGTACACACGCCGCTGCTTCTTGCTGCATTTGGACACGGGGCTGCTTCAGTCTCTGAGGAGTGGTGAATGGTGCTGAATATTGTACAACCATCAGCGAACATCCCCACTCCTGACCTTCTGATGGAAGGAAGGTCAGTGATGAAGCAGCTGCAGACGGTTGGGCCTCGGACACTAACCCTGGGGAACTCCTGCAGTGATGTCCAGGAGCTGAGATGACTGACCTCCAACCACCACACAACCATCTTCCCTTTGCGCTGGGTGTTGAGGGGTATTTAAGGAAGGTGCTCAGTTTGGCTGTGGTATTTGGGAGGAGTTGTTGAGTTGGACTGGGTTATTCCGCGAGCAGGGGGTATTTATTGAGGGGGTTTTTGGGGGAGGTGTTGAGTTGGGTGGGCTTATTCAGTGAGGAGGGGGTATTTAGTGAGGAGGGGGAATTTTGGGACGGTGTTGAGTTGGGTAGGGTCAATGAGTGAGGAGGGGGTATTTTGTGAGGAAGGGTTATTTGGAGGGAGGGGGTATTGAGTGAGGAGCGGACAATTAGTGAGGAAGGGTTATTTGGAGGGAGGGGGTATTGAGTGAGGAGCGGACATTTAGTGAGGAAGGGTTATTTGGAGGGAGGGGGTATTGAGTGAGGAGTGGACAGTTAGTGAGGAAGGGTTATTTGGAGGGAGGGGGTATTGAGTGAGGAGCGGACATTTAGTGAGGAAGGGTTATTTGGAGGGAGGGGGTATTGAGTGAGGAGTGGACAGTTAGTGAGGAAGGGTTATTTGGAGGGAGGGGGTATTGAGTGAGGAGCGGACATTTAGTGAGGAAGGGTTATTTGGAGGGAGGGGGTATTGAGTGAGGAGCGGACATTTAGTGAGGAAGGGTTATTTGGAGGGAGGGGGTATTGAGTGAGGAGCGGACAGTTAGTGAGGAAGGGTTATTTGGATGGCGGTGTTGAGTTGGGAGGAGGTATTGAGCGAGGTGGGGGTATTGAGTGAGGAGGGGGTATTTGGTTGGAGATGTTCAGTTGTGAGGGGGTATTAAGTGAGGAGGAATATTGACTGAGGAGAGGTACTTGGGGAGGGTTGTTGAGTTCCAAGGGGGTATCGAGTGAGGGCGGGGTTTACGGAGGGCGATGTTGGATTGGGAGGGGGTATTCAGAGAAGGGTGGTTATTTGGAGGGGCTTATGAGGAGGGGCTATGGGGAGGACGGTGTTGAGTTGGGAGGGAGGTGGCATTTGGTGAAGGGGGGTATTTGGAAGGAGATGTTGAGTTGGGAGGGTGTACAGTCGATTTTGAGGAGGGGCAGTTTTGAGGGAGAGGTTGAGTTGGGAGGCAGTTTTGAGAAGGAGGGGGTATTCAGTGAGAAGGGGGCACTTGCAG